>APFE030482164.1:61052-93963 GCA_000404065.3 Pinus taeda
AAAATATCTCTCCCACAGTGATCTGGAAATTGGCAGCGATGATTCATTCTTCTGGCTGTTTGCCCTTTGTCCTGAGTTGGCATATTGCCAGCATTGGCTCCACTTCTTGAGGGCGGCTGAGAGGAGAATTGATTTGAGCAGCATAGGTGGCATCATGTATATCGGGAATGATACACCCGATTGCATCTGTCAGGCATTTGAGGGCGGCTCTCTGACTGTATGGTTTTATTAGGAACAACCAATAGGTGTCCCAAGTTAAACTTTTAATCCCTGAGATCAATCTCCCATTCTTTTCTAGCTCTTGGTTACATGACTGCTCCAATGTCTTGGCCGATAATAATTTACTTGGTGTACATTGAGAAATAATGTTAGATAAATAGAGAGTATTATTGATCAAGTCAATTAAATTGCTCATAGATAACTTGCATCTGGAAACAACTCTCTATGCTTTCACTAATTGGGACTGCCACTCTGTGAATAGGATTTCCTTATGGGATTCTAAGATTTTGGGCAAGTTTGCTGCCTTTCCCTCATTAGAGTCCTGCCAAGTAAAAAAATCTGTCAAAGTGTCTTTGGCTTGATCTAAATCCTGCCTGGCATCAACTGACTTATCTATTATAGATGATGTTATGTTGCATAAAGGTTCAACTTGGGCGATTTCATGACATAACAATCTTATTTGTGTTATTAATGCCTTGTTAATTTGCATTGCCTCTGCTCTGAACTCAGCAGGCTGGGGAAGACTCTTGAAATTTTCTACTTGAGCTGATAATTGAGCAATTTTCTCATCTTTTGTCTTTGACATCTGTTCATTCATCGCCTTCAACTTTGATAATGCCTCGGACAGTTCCTTCTGTTTCTGGATTTCTCCCGGATCGATCCTCTGCTTCTCTTCATGCAACTGTTTGTTTAGCTGGTTGTTTAATTGTTGTTGTGTGGACAGTTGCTGTTGTAGCTGTTCTGACTTTTGCCGCTCTTCCGGTAGCTGCGCTTGTAATGAAGCGATCGCTTGATCCTTTTCCTTCAACAAATTTCTTACCTCCGATGCCTTATCCATGGTGGCTGCCGAATAGGCACTGGCACATTGAGATAACTTGGTCAGGTAATCGGAGGGGTCGAATTCTTCTCTCCATACCAAATTTGCTGTTATTATTTATTCAGGGAACAGAGAAAGTTGATCAATCCTTCTTCTTTTCCGCTGTCGCTTTATCACAACCCTATGTTTTGGGCTGTAGAAAACATCTAGTGGAGGAATGTCCTCCACTTGCAAAATAATTTGATCGGAAGTGTTCTTCAGAATTATTTCTACTACTGTATTTGAGGGTGGACCGCTGGTTCCTTTGCCTGGAACCTCCTTTGATGCTGTATCTTGTGTATTGGCAGCTTTGGATGTTTCAGCGTCCGTTGAGGTCTCAAGATTGCCTATAATTGTATTGAATTGTTGCCATTCTTCAAGCAATCTTGGGTCCACTTGAGTATCAACATTTATTTCTTTGTTGCTCTACTCATGCTGCTTTTTCTGTTCTTCTTCCCTTATTCTCTCCTGTTGCTTCTTTTCTGCCTCCTCTTGTTCCTTCTTTTGTGCCTCTTCTTGTTCTTTTCTTTGTGCCTCTTCCTATTCTAACCTCTGGAGTTCCTCCTGCTCTCTTCTCTGGACTTCTTCATAGATTGCGGATGTAGAAGGAGGTTCATTAGTAAGCTGCTGCTCAGGCTCGCTTGACTGAATCATCGGGGTAGTAGCTAAGAAATCTAGAGGTAGAGTTTGCAACCTCTATTCTCTAAGTTTGTTAAATTCTACTAACCCGTCATCACGATATCTCATTCTGGCTAGCTGTTGTACCTGGAAGATTGACTCGGCGGAGGAGAATAGGTCATCAAACTCATCTTCCTTGTGCTCAAATTTAGTAAGCTTGGCTTGATCTAGGGCATTATAGATGACTTTCTTCGGGTCAAAACGTCTATTAGGCAGAGTCGCGAGACTTAGGACGTTGATTTTTTCTGCCTCTTTCTCTGCATGTTTATAATCATGCAGAGTATAGACACCACACCTAAGAGGAAAAGGAGGCCAAAATTGCTTCTTTGAATTTCTGAGAGTTTTCGTGGCTAACGCAGTTGTAAGCTGATATGTTATTTCACGAGCTAATAGCTTGTCTGGTATGTACAAGGGGAGGACATGAGGTCTGGCCTGACTACCAAAAACTCTTACATAGGTGAATTTTTCTTCTCCAAACCAGGTTCCTAGGGCTGTCAAGTCAATCTCAGCCTGAGAGGAGATCTTAGGGGTAGGTTTATCAAAAATTGCATAGTAAAGAGGTAGCATGAATCCATTGCAGAATTGGTATAAATGGTGTTTATAATGAGCTTTCCATAGTTTCTGGTGGTAGATATGAATAGGCATAGGGTCCTGTGGATTCCATCTCCACCCTAACACAGGAAACTCGGAATTGAAATAGAGGGTATTCAGAATGTAGGCACTATAATAAAATGGAGGGATGAACCTATCAGTAACACGGGATTTGTTTATGAATTCAATAATAGCCATAGCCAACTTATCCGATAATATAGTCCCCCAATCCATGATTTCACTATTACATGCCCCTTCCATCAAAGGAACCATCTCTATGGAAAATTTGGAAGAATCATGCAATCCCCACAATCGACACATCATGACTCCAGCATAACAATAAGGAGGGCATAAGGAGTCGATGAAGTACTTACCCGAAGACTCATGTTTGTGTTTTGCCGGGTTCTGTCTCCATTCTCGTATAGGTGCTGACTCGGTCTCATTCTCATCTCGAAACTTCTCCAGAAATGCTTTATTGTGCTTTTTCTCTGGCTCGGGAAAATGGTACATTTGTCTAAAATCGTTGGGCTGAAATGAACCAAATACTCTTCCATCAACAGTGCAGAATGTTCTGTCCGTAATTGGAATTTCCTCAATTTCCCGTCTCGGCACATTCGTATACGGAAGAATTTTCTCTCGAGCTGCTACCCTATGTAGGTAGGAATCAGCCAAATCTTTTAAAGTAGCATCAGATTTCCGGCTTGAACCTGTTGAAGCTTGTACCGATGTTTGCTGAGGGTCCTCGGCTTCTACCAGGTTGTAAATATTTTGCCAAGTAGTGTTGCCAAGGTCGAGACTTGTGGTATCTGAGATTAATCCCTTCTTGCTTGGTCCCAGATCGGTGGCATGTTGTCTTTTTACCAAAGGAGCTGAAGGCGTTCCAGACTTCTTAGATTTCTTTCCCATCGTTACTGTAGAAAAAATTTTGCGCAAGAGAAAAATAAACGTAATGCAGATAATAGATGGTGAAAACCAAGTATGAGGAAATTGCGTCAATCAATGAGTAATGGAGGATTTATCATAAGGCTATTGTGGATGCAATCTCTGAAAGGATTTAGGCATGACTGCTCATTAATTGGTCGTTAAAACCTGTCAATCATTTAATTGCTCATTATATCCTTTATTTGTCGAATAATGGTTTAAGCGTGGATTTGATTTTTTGGCGGTTGGATGCGAGCGAATCTCTACCGGGAAGAGAAAAGGCTTTCAATGATAATTAATATATAATATAGCGAAATCATATTGATCCTTTTCGAAAGTTGTGTTTTGGGCTCACCACAATCGGCAATTGGAGGAAGGCTTGGGCAATTTTATTTAAGTCTTATGGAATCCCTGATCGCTGATAGCGATATCACTTGACTCACATCGGGAGAATGAATGAGGAGAGTTTGTTATGTTCACGTCGCATTCCCCGGTTGCTGATTGCGATATCGCGTCGGAGCAAAGGGGAGGGGCCTTTTACTATTTGTTTTCCTGATATCCATTGGCTATTTTTCTTTTATCGCATTGGGGAAAATCAATGGGTCATGGTTATGCATCCTTTGTTGTTGCGATATGCGATCTTGCGATCGCTTTATCGCAATAATAAAGGATTATTTGTTTTATTTTTAAGACCGATTTATTTCAAAAGGTTTCAAGCTGTTTTGTTTATTTCCGAACCTTTAGAAGAGTGATGGATTAATACCAATTTAATCTAAAAGGGACCCATTTCAATTTATAATTTTCTAAAGTAAGATTTTTTGAAATGGGGGGTTGTTGTATAGCACAACACCACACTAGCTCTAACACAAATTTGCGCAGGAGATGAGCTTCATGAGGACATGTAGGAAGGCTAGTTGGGGGTGTTATGTTCCTATACCAATAGGTGTCATAATTTATGATTGACTTAGTTTATCTCTATAATATGTACATACCTTTGCCCTCTACAAATGTTTTCTATATTGAAAAGTTCAATTTAAAAAAAAAAATTGTAAAGTGGGTATGTCCTAAAAGAAAAATAAAAGGACAAAAAGAATAAAGAAAAGGTCAAAAAAGATGAAAAATGAACCCTAAGGAAAAATGAAATGACCATGAGTGTGTAAGCCCAAATGCCACTACTATTTACTTTTCTGCATAGTAATAATTGTATGAAATTTGTTATTCATGCCACAAATCCATGGTAACCAAACAGTTTAATCTTGGTTATTCCATGTTTTCAATTTCATGCTTAGAGATAGAGAATAAAATCTGACCAAATAGTGTAATCTTGGTGGATAATTAGATTAGGTAGAGTGAATAAAAGGAGCTCAACTATTTAATCTGAGTCCATTGGATGTAATAAGGTTAGACTTAGATAGATTTCCATTGTAAAAGAAAAGAAAAGTTTGATAAGGGTTTGCCAGTTTAAGTGCACCCTAATCAAGAGTAGAAAAAATGGTAGGATATGTAGATGGGTATGTAGAGGAATGGTTGCAGAATTGTGCATGATGAATATTTAAAATTCATATCATTTACTTTCATCATCATGTTGCTTTAAAAGTATGGATAACAAGGAAACATGTACATAAAGTCAAGTTTCCTCATTCATTTTACCCCTATGTCATTGATTTCCCGCAAGTAACAATCAAAGTGCCCAAAGCCTTAAAGTTAAAGGGGCTCAAAGCATTTCTCAAACTTCTGGAGGGACCAAACCCTCGGCCCAATAACTTATAAGGTCTAAAGTGCTAAAACTCCTCACCAACATTAACCCCCTTCATCATTCACTCATTTCCCATAAAAACTGCTTTTCCTAAAGTAAAATAACTATTTCCTTAGGAAATGTAATTATCCCCATACAAAACCCCTTCTCACAAAAAACCCACAAAATGCACCTAAGCCTAAATTATGATGTTTAAATGTGAAACTATGATTATATTTCGAAACATTTTACTTTAGCGCATTTTTATCTCTGTTTCCATTTCATATTAACATTAATTTATTATAGTTAACTCCCTGAAAATACACCCCGTCCCCATATATATTATTAAAATCCCTTATGTTAATATCTCGCCCTGGTTTGAAATATAAACCTTAATAATGAAAAAATCTGATGGATTAATTAATCGATAGATTAATTAACCTATTTTTTATTAATGAAGACCTATAACCCTTCACCGCATTAAAAAGGAATTAATAAATCAACCTGTGATTAATTGAGAGCCTTCCTCCAATCACATTGCCCTCGACGTCATTAACCTCCCTAATCCGCATTTATTATCCCATCGGGACCCTCCATTAATTCCTTATCAAATCCCTTCCCTGACCACCATGCGATCTGACCCCTTCATATCTAACGTCTGACGCTCATATCGGGTGGCCTCCAATGCCAAGCTGTACCTGCCCGATGTGAGCGGTTTTACTGTTCACCCCACTACTATGTGACACCCAATGAATGGCATCGGGTGGACCTCTCCCAATACTGCCAAGCTCTCAAAAGCGGTGCAATATATTCCGCTTACCACCTCTGCTTACCACCTTCGCTAAATGACAAAACATCAGCTCCGTCAATTGGTGCCAACTGTCACTTTTCCATTATATACGCCAAGAGCATTGACTTTGCCAATAAACCCAAAAATAGTCATTATTTTGGTTTTATCAAGAAAAGAAACTTATTTTCTTCATGCACACTCAAAGTACATTTGAACCGTTACCCTGCTTCCAACCATCAACCTCCAGAAGCCACTGAACTCTAGAGTGCGATTACAGACCCGTGCGCTCCATGCAAACAGTGCACCAGAGCCATTTGCCCCTTCATACAACCATAACCAGGTATTTAGCCCATTTCAACTGAGAAACCCTGTCTTTCATGCTAAACATAAACTGAATTGCTATAGAAAATAAAGTAATTTAGTAAAATTAAGCTTTTCGACAGCCTTGAGACTCCCTGAGACGACCTAATTTTCCATAATTCCCTAAAATTATTTTCCCTTGCCCTTGAATCGACAAGAACCAAGGATGGACACCCTAGTCGCCTTAAATTTTATGCCAGTTACCACTCCCCATAGAGATTTAGACCATCTTCCCTTAGCTGACAAATATTTCCAGATAAAAGACCTAACCTTTGACGAAACCCCTCTGAAGTTGCAGTGCAAATATTGAGATATCTAATTGACCCATGCAGATAAGATAGGTTTCTGGGAATCAAACCTGCCCAAGTATCAATTCCCCAATGTTCATGTCTTCCCCGAAATTATTCACTACTGTCATGAGAACTATGACCCTATCATGAGAGTTGTGATGTCCCCAGACCAGAAAGTCCTATTCATTATCACTCCTGAATCCATAAATGAAATGTTACAGTTACAACCTGGTCAAGACCTCACCCCCCTGTCCATTGTTGATTTGCTTGAAAGATTCCCCAAGCTGTCTAGTTCTAGAAGTACCCAAATCCTCCAGACTTTCATTTTTGAGGAAAAACACATCCTAAATGACCCCCCTCCTTACATATCATGCTTCTTTTCTAACCTAGGTAGAGATATCACAAAAATTCTATCATGCATTTTAGGTTCTACGACTAATGAATATGTAGATGAGACTATTTTTGTTGGCATGTCTATTTTTACCCCCGGTCAACCTCTTGCAGTCAAGTTTGATTATGAAAAATTCATCGCAGATAAAATGCATGATCAGTTTATGAGATTATAAATTGAAAGAGTGTTCAAATATTCATCAGTCCTATACCATTTGTTTCTCTACTACCAAACTAATAAGTTTCCCTTCTTTGTCCAAAAGCTTAATACTAGAGGGAATCCTAGATCTGTCATCTTCTGGACTACTCTATTCCATAGGTCTTGTTATTCTCACCATCCATACATGGATTTTATTGACCTATTTGTACATCTAGTGACGATAATGTTATTAGGAAGTCCCCCTCCCAGAATTAGTGCAGACATTAAGAGGGTTCTCCAGCTGTCCAAGCAATACAAAGTAGGGGATTAGTACTTGTACCAAAACCATACTGAAATCAGAATTTATGGGTGTGATATTCATCCTTACAAGTTGCCTAGATATCTCCCCATGCAATTATTTTCTCTGGAGTACTATAGGCAAATGATCAATTTTGATGAGATTCACTTTTTCAAAACGAAGAAGAAGGCCCAACTAAGAGTAAAAGATCATCTAGGCCCATTTAATTGCAATAACAGAGAAGCAGGAAAGGAGGCAAATAAAGTCCTCCAAATATTGAAATTAAAATAGAGTTTCATATGGGCCTATGACCCCCATGGCTTCATTTGTAACAAAAGACAGAAACTTAAGCTATCTCCTTATATCCACCATAGGATCCCAAAAATTGAACAATATGCAAATCAATAAAAATGGGTGGAAGGCACTCTGATAGATCAAGATAGCACACAAGTTGAAGTTGACAATGTAATGGTATATTTAGAAAGAAAGTTTGATGAAGATTCACTTATACAGGTGTTTGGAGAAACTTCATCATGAAAGCAATCAGAGAAACACAACAAATAGCCATCAGAGCAACAAGGAACCTCAGAGCAGGCAAAAGATTCAGAACAACAAGAAGAGTGAGAGCCGCCTAAAATCTCAGAGGAGCTTGCTTAACCTAAACAAATCATGAGCAACCCTCCTATTTTGGAGACTCCTCTAAATGAGGAGAAAAATTTAAAGAGAAGCCGAGATGAGGTCACTCCTTCTACTATGCCTATTGATCAAACTTTTGTTAAAAGGAAAAGGTTAAACCCATATGCAGAGGAGGAGTACAGTGAGGAAACAACAGGCTTCACAATAGCTGAAAGGAGTGATAGCAGGCTAACCATTCCAATGGGAGGGACACCATTTGTCTCACAGATACAAGCATTGGAAAGGTAATAGAGCACAGTGGTATCTTATTTTTGAGAATCTATCTAGGTAATTCTTGAACAGACTGAATTAATAAAAATAGTTGTAGAAGCTATACATAAGACTAAAGAAGAACTGGGAGATAAGCCTGAAGAGGCAAATCAGTTAATTGATTTCTTGAATAGTAGGAACAGGTACCAACTGGATGAGTTAGAGATTGAAGATAGAACAAATACTATTATTTAAATAAAGAAAGTTCTTACTAAAAGGAACTTAATGCTTAACTTAGAGAAAACGTGTCAAAGTATTCAGGTAGATATAGATAGCTTCATGTTGAAGTATGGCATTTTGAGAGAGAAAGGCCTTCCTAGTCCATTGGTTATACATGATAAGTTAATGACACAGGGAGATTATATTGAAAGGCTAAATAAACAAGATAGGAGTCAAGCAAGTTCTTGAGGAGTAAAATAATTACCTACAAGAAAGGTACTTTATCATGTCCTGGAGAATCTATTCTACATAGAACATGAAGTAAAACATCTGTTCACTAGCAAGCCCAATTTTGCTAAGTACATAGAAGCTGATGAAGTTTACAGGAAGATGACTAGGATAAAATTACCAGATAACGAATGGTGGACTAGTTTGACTGATTTACTATAAAGTTACTATAGTAAATTTGTGAAGTAAAGATATTTACCACGGTAATTTTGGTAATACAGGATGGAAGGATGAAACAACATAGGTAAAGAGTATTAGAAAAGGTAAAGAGTATCAGTAGGTGAAGATAAAAGTGAATTCCAACACACAACTATCAAGGCAACTACAAGAGGAAAATTCTAGTTCCAGTATCCAGCACATTCATAAATAAAGGGATAGCAAAAAATCTATTTTCCATTTGTCTCTATCTTCGTGTGGAATATAACTTTTGTTTCCTAGGAAAAATCTCATATAGTTATGAGATATTTGTATTAGTTTTTGTATAAATAGTTCATAGATTGAAGTAATTAGGGTGTGGATTAAAAGACATTTTTGTAGATTTTTGTTTTGAGCTAAAGGAGCTACTATAATCAAGGTTGGACTAGTTTACTGGATTAAATAAAGATGAGGACATTTCACTCGATTCATGTGCACTATGGAAAACAAATAAGTATCATTTCTTTGAGTTTAATTATCATTTTCCTTCTATGTTATGAAATATCATATGTGTTTTCTTATAATTCTTAAAATCAAACAAGAAATAATACTATCAGAATTAGCTTAAATTCTCTCTGTTCTAACTGTTTGCTTATTTAATGTTTTCTACTAAATTGCTTAAGTTTGGGAATTCTTATTTGCTCCCTTACTTCTGTAATTCATTCCCTCTATTGGCCCCTAGTACAGGATTCATAATTTCCCTTGCTATTTTCCAATCCTCCCTTCTTCATCTTAATCCCTGTTAAGAATTCTTCATTGCCCTTGGCCTTGGTTAAGATTTTCATCCATTGAAACCTTCAGATTTGTCCTTGCTGTGCTAGATTGCCTTGTGAACTCTTACCTCAGTGATTAATCAAATCCGGATAAATATTTCCTACTTGACTCCATATCCCAATGGCATGAATACCTTCTCTGCCCATTCGTTTCCTTAATTCTACTAAACAAATCAAAACAAATTCCTTAAGCATTAACAACTAGCCTAATATCATATCAAAACAATGCTAAATTATAAATAGAGAGCCCTCTCTGAGTATAGATAGGATAGGATCTATACTTAAAAGATTTGTTTGTAGTTACCTTGGATCCTTTCCTTCTTTTAAATAACTTCTAAGGAAAATTTCAGTGATAACAAAGTGGTGATCATACTGGGGAAAACAAATCCTCAGTCAAAATAAACCTTTGAGACACCAAAAAGTTTAATTTAAATCATCTTAAAGGATTGTTAGAAGTTATTGTGAACATTCATAAAAGAAAATCAATTAAAAGAATTGAAATCTGGCTTCAGGGAGAACTCATTATACCAGGGAAAACCCTGATCCAAATCCTCCCCCTATGTTTGAAAATCCCAACCTGATTCCGAGAATCATCAGAAGACAAGAGAGTTCAGTCAATCCTAGACCTTTGCTTAGATCACATTCATGCCCTGTTGAGTGGTTGTTCTTAGAAGACCTTCCTTTTGATGAATATTTTGAAACTTCTTTGTTTAGAACCACATCTGACAGTGAACTATTGGACTTAGTCCAAGATCCAAAGTTCATCAGAGAACTTGAAATCCAACAAACCAACTTGTCAATTGATCAAAATATATGAAACTCCCCTCAGTCATCCCTTACCACTGATAGAGCCCCTAAACTTTCTGAAACTGCTTCACTTTCTTTTAGCTCATCATTATTCCCTCACCTTTCTGAAGACCAATCCACCCTTCCATTCATCCTTTCACTTCCTCTTCATCCAATCACCACTCAACACCCTACCACTACCTCTAGTTCTTCCTCCACAGCCCAAACACCCCTATTACCGCAACTCTGGTTCACACTCCTACCTAACCTAGAATCATGGCCAATAGATATGCTCCCCTTGTGATCCATGCTCCCCAAGGTGTTATGCCATAGGAATATTAGAGTAAAATTGTTACCTTTGATGGCACTGGAATATACATAGCACAACAACACACTAGAAAAATGATAGACTACTTTGAACTTCATGAGATCAATGTAGCAGATGTCCAATTGAGGATTTTCGTCCAAAGTCTAGCTGGAGAAGTGAGAACCTAGTTTAGATATTTAACCCCTCATAGCATAGAGAGTCTAGAAGTCCTTTACCAACAATTCTTGAATAGGTGGGAGAAGAAGAAGAACCCCCTTCAAATTGTATCTGAATATGAAAACCTTAAAAGGGGACCAAATGAAACTGTTCAAGACTATTGCACTAGGTTTAATAATGTATATAATGCGATTCCACTTGACCTTAGACCTCCACTTGGCTTAGCCCTTATCAAATTTCCAGATGGATTTGATACAGATATGGATTTTCAATTAAGAGAAAGAAATCCCTCCACTCTGGAAGAAATGAAGAGTGTAGCAGTAAGCGTTGAAGCTAATATGCTTGCCAAAAGAGCCAGAGTTAGAACTGATAGAAGAATACCCTTGAAAGGAGAAACTTCATCCTTTGACCAAAAAATGGATGCTTTGGCCAAAGGAATGGAAAGGTTGATGGACATAATAGAAGTTATTGAAAGGAAACCTCACTGGGATAACCAACAGACTAATCCAGTGAGAAATCCTAATATTAGGAAAAGTTAGAACCAAAACACTAGTAAAAATGGACCTGATCAGAACATTAGACCACCTTTCCAAGAAAACTATGCAAATGCCTCACACTTAGAGGACCCTGAACAAGACACTCAGATAAATTTGATGGGTCTAGATGATGAAGAAACTGTTTTTCTAACTCATGATCAAGAATTATACATGCTTCAACAATTACAAACTCATATAGGAGAATATTTCGACTATAAGGAAGGGTATGAATCTGCTATTTTAGAGGTTCATAAATAGTACAACTTAAGAAGCAAGAAGAACCCTGATGTTCCTTATCAGTTTAAAAAGGCAATGCATAGCCAACCTAAGAAATGAAAAGCTATGAATAAGAATCCTCAGATTACAAAAACCTTACAAATCCTTTCTAAACCATGTCAAAATCCTCCTAGCCCCACCATTTAAGATGTAACAGATAACCAGAGTTCTAATGAGAAGCTTTCCACTTCAGTTCCCCTCAAAGGAATAGTGGAACAACCCCCAAAAGTCATATCAGAAAATCCAATTGAAAATACTCCTAACAATGAAAAATAAAAACAAACTGCTCAGAGCTTTGGCTCTAAAATTCTAAATATTCAAATAGATAAATCCCCTCTGCCTTTCAATTTGGGGGTAAAGGTAGCCAAACTCAAAATTTCAGTGCCTTTGACAGAATTGGTTAAACATGAAACCTATAGATCTCAAATCAGTAAGTCTCTGAACTGTGTTGAAAATGAGGATTTTGTGAATCTATTTGATGACCAACCTGAGTTACTTTTCAGACCAGATGTTAACGGAAAGCCAGTTGAAGGAGGGATACCACTTTTCTACATTAGCCTTAACATCCATGACAAAATCCTACACAATGCCATGCTGGACTCTGGAGCCTCACACAATCTTATGCCTAAGTCTGTAATGGAAAATCTTAACTTGGATATCGCCAGACCTTATAAAGATCTATTCTCCTTTGATTCAAGCCAGGTTAAATGCTTAGGTCTCATAAAATATTTGTGTCTCCTTAGTCCAGTACCCTACCAAAACTATACTCATGGACATTGTTGTCACTGATATACCACCCAAGTATGGCATGTTGTTATCTAGATCCTGGGGTGCTAAACTCCAAGGATCTCTGCAATTGGATATGTCTTATGCTACCATTTCAGTCTTTGGACATCCCAAGAAATTGTATAGAGAAACTTTGATGAAGTATGTAGTGAGTAGTCAGGAGAAGCCTTAGAACTTCCCTATATATTCAATACATTATGACATGGATTATTTTATCCTTTACAATGCTGAAACTAATCGAGAAGATACTCCGAGTGATATAACAACAGAACCAAAAGAAATTGTAGTATTAAAAGAAAATCAAAATATCCAAATTCATGAAACATCAAATAACAAAGAAAATTTAGAAACTTTGGTCAAGAAGGATTCCATTACCCTAGATGAAAATTATGAACATGAAATCTTATGGCATTTGGAATTTAATGGTTTACTAAAAAATCTAGGTGCAGGAGTAGGTGTATGGATTCATAACTTAGAGAATGATCATGTAGAAGGTCATGCCTATAGGTTAAAATTCAAATGCACGAACAATATGGCAGAATATGAGGCACCCCTGTTAGGTCTTAAACTGGTTAAAGGATTAGGATGTATAAGGGTATGAATTATGGGAGATTCTGAATTGATAGTTAAATATATTAATGGTGTTTACTTTACTAGAGACCCTAGACTAGGATTTTATAGAGGTACATTTGTAGAAACCCTTAACACTTTTTTAGAAACCAATCTTGCTGCTATCCCCATAAAACATAACATGCAAGCTCACAGTTTGGCTACGTTTGCTAGTACTTGTAAGTTGCCATTCCAGCCCAACCATCAGTACATTGCTGAGGTTAGGCATAGACCAACTATTCCTGACAACTTAAAGAACTAGCAAGTATTTGAAAATGATAAACAGATTAACAATTTTTTAACTTTAGACAATGAGTTTGTAAATACCAACATAGACACTGACATAGCAATAGATTTTGATTGCTCTAATGAAGTAGAAATTAATAAATGAGAAGAAGATCAAATAGACAAACTTCATCCTACAGAATTCACAAAAACATATATTCAAGATTTAAAACAAATGGAAATTGTTGTAGTAATTGATGATGAAACTAAAGTCATAAAACTCAAAGATAATTTCTTACCCAAGGGATTAACTCGTTTAAAGGAATTATTCGACTCAAATGATATTCCTAAAAAGCCTAAAATGGAACCTTTGAAATCGAACATTGAGGAGTGTAATATAGGATCTGAAGAGAATCCCAAGCTAATAAAACTGTCTAAATCATTACCTCCCAATGAAAAACTGAAATATATGGAATTTATGAAGGAATTCCAGGATGTTTTTGCTTGGAGTTACGAGGACTTAAAATCCTATGATACTAGCATTATACAACACACTATCCCTTTAAAAGAATATCAGAAGCCCTTTATACAAAAGATTAGAAGAATTAACCATGTTCTACTACCTTCTATCAAAAAGGAAATCAAACGAATGTATGAAGCTAAAATTATTGCACCCATTAGGTTTTCGGATTGGGTATCTAATCTTGTCCCTACAAGAAAGAAAACTGGAGAAATAAGACTGCGTGTGGACCTTAGGAATTTAAACAAAGTTTCACTCAAAGACAACTATCCCCTACCTAAAATGGATCACATATTGCAAAGGATAGTAGGTTCCACAAGGATCTCATTGTTAGATGGTTTTTCTAGTTACAACCAAATCCTAGTTCATCCTAATGATCAAGCTAAGACTGCTTTCACTACCCCATGGGGTACCTTCATGTAATTTAAAATGCCTTTTGCGTTGAAAAATGCAGGGGCTACCTTTCAAAGGGAAATGGATATTGCCTTTGCTAAGGAGATCCATGATTTCCTAGTTATATACCTTGATGATATCATAGTGTTTTCTAGATCAGATCAACAACACCTGGATCATCTTAGGTAGGTATTTATTAAATGCAGGAAATATGGCATCTCTATGAATCCAAAAAGTTCTTTATTTGGTTTGGAAGAAGGAAAATTATTAGGCCACATTATCTCCAAAGATGGGATCTGGATTGACCCAACCAGGATTGAAGCTATTTTGCAAATACCTCACCCCAGAAAAATCAAAGAACTTCAGGAATTTTTAGGAAAAATAAAATTTTTAAGAAGATTCATCTCTAACCTAGATGAACTAATTAGACTATTAAATAACATGTTGAAAAAAGATTCGGCTATTAAATGGATAGTATAGGTTAAAAAATCATTTGAAGATATAAAATTAGCCTTGACTCAAACACCCACCCTTATAAGTCCAATGTTTGACAGAGAATTTATCATTTTTTTCTTTTGCATCTGAACATAGCATTGTTGCAGTTTTACTACAGAATAATGATCAAGGATTTAAAAAACCAATAGCCTTCTTTAGTAAAGCTCTAAGAGATGCACCCTTAAAGTATAACATAATGGAAAAACAAGCTTTTGCTTTGGTAAAAGAAATCAAAGATTTCAGAGTCTATATTTTGTACTCTCACATAGTAGCTTATGTTCCCAATGTTGTAGTCAAAGACATTCTAACACAAAATGGGGTTGATGGAAAAAGGGGAAAGTGGATAGCTACCATATTAGAGTATGACATAGAGATTAAACCTACAAAATTAATCAAAAGCTAGGGGTTGGCCAAACTTATGGCCGAAACAAATTGCCAAGCCCTGGGTATAAATTTTATTGCAGAAATGGATAATGAAGAGGAGATGGCGACTCCACAGATCAGCAAGGACTTTTTAGATTCACCTTGGTATGTTGATATAATATACGTTCCAGAAAATTTACAAGCTCCTCCAGGGTTGTCCAGAACCAAGAGTAGGTTTTTGAAAATGAAATCTTTGAAATTCTGCATAATTGATAATATTTTATTTTGGAAAATCATGAAGGCATTCTGTTAAATTGTTTATTAAAGGATAAATCTGACAAAGTACTCCAAGAATTTCATGCAGGTGATTGTGGAGGACACTTCTACTGGAATACAACATCTGAAAAAAATATCAGAGCTGGATTTTACTAGTCAACCTTGTTTTTTGATGTAAAAAAGTTTGTAACCTCCTGCCACAAGTGTCAAATCTTTGAAGGGAAAAGAAAACTTCTACCTTTACCTTTGAAACCCATATCTATTGAATAACCTTTTCAACAGTGGGCTCTAGAGTTCATTGGTGAAATTCACTCCCCCTCTTCAGCTCAACACAAGTGGATCTTGATTGCCACAGATTAGTTTACAAAGTGGATAGAAGCCATTCCCTCCAGACAAGCCATTGATACTATCATCATAGGTTTTTTAGAGGCCAATATTCTGTCCAGATTTGGTTGCCCCAACAAAATTATCATAGACAATGTTGCAACATTTAAATCAAACATGATGATTGATTTTTGCCATAAATACCATATAAGCCTCGGACACTCTACAACTTACTATCTCCAAGGGAATGGACTTGCAGAATCCTCCAACAAAAGCCTAGTGAATATTATTAAAAAATTGTTGGAAGACAATAAGAAAACATGGAACAAGAAACTGATCAATGCTTTGTGGGCATATATGCTTACAACTAAGAAATCTATTGGTACCAGTCCCTAACAGTTAGGCTATGGGATGGAAGCAGTTTTCTCGTCATCATTAGGAATCCTAGTAATGAAACTACTCTATGAATCCCCAGTTGAGCCCAATGATATTCAGAGGAGAATCAATCATACCATTCATTTGCAACAAACTAGGGAGAAAGTATACATTAGAGCCCAAGTACTACAGGAGAAACTCGAAAAAGTTTTTGATAAAATAACTAAGGCAGAAGACTTCTATCTTGGTGATAAAGTGTTAAAGTGGGACTCTAGAAGGGAAGATAAAGGAAAGCATGGGAAGTTTGACTTCAAGTGGAAAGGTCCATACATTATATATGCCTTCAGAGGTAATAATGCTTACTTTCTCAAATAACTGAATGGTGTAGAAGTATAAGGAGGAGCAGTAAATGGTCGGATGTTGAAACACTATACTGATCCAAGTTACTAATTTTACCCGTTTTTAGTTGTACATATTATATCCTTCTTAAATTTTAGTGTTGGTTGGATGGTAACGTTTCGGAGTTGAAGCCCAAAGAGAAGGCCCTAAGCTTCAAAAGTGTCACTGTCATAAATATCAATAAAGCAACAAAATAAAGGGAAACTTGTAGAATAAAATCACAGTCTTTTAGAAGGCCATTGACCTACAGTTCTTGACTTTCCACTAGGGAAAGCCATCCCCAAGTGGAGCCACTGTTATTTTCCTATACCAATAGGTGTCATAATTTATGATTGATTTAGTTTATCTCTATAATATGTGCATACCTTTTCTTTCTGCAATGTTTTCCATATTCAAAAGTTCAAAAAAAAAAAAAAAAATGTAAAGAGGGTATGTCCTAAAAGAAAAATAAAATGACAAAAAGAATAAAGAAAAGGTAAAAAAAGATGAAAAATGAACCCTAAGGAAAAATGAAAAGACCATGAAAGTGTGCAAGCCCAAACGCCACTACTATTTACTTTTATGCATAATAATGATTGTGTGAAACTTGTTATTCATGCCACAATCCATGGTAACCAAAAATTTTAATCTTGGTTATTCCATGTTTTGAATTTCATGCTTATAGATAGAGAATAAAATCTGACCAAACAGTGTAATCTTGGCAAATAATTAGATTAGGTAGAGTGAATAAAAGGAGCTCAACTATTTAATCTAAGCCCTTGGATGTAATAAGGTTAGACTTAGATAGATTTCCATAGTAAAAGAAAAGAAAAGTTTGATAAGGGTTTGCCAGTTTAAGTGCACCCTAATCAAGAGTAGAAAAAATGGTAGGATGTGTAGATGGTTAAGTAGAGGAATGGTTGTAGAATTGTGCATGATGAGAATAGTTAAAATTCATATCATTTACTTTCATCATCATGTTGCTTTAAAAGTATGGATAACAAGGAAACATGTACACAAAGTCAAGTGTTTAATTTCCTCATTCATTTTACCCCTATGTCACTGATTTCCCACAAGTAACAGTCAAAGTGCCCAAAGCCTTAAAGTTAAAGCGGCTCAGAGCATTTCTCTGACTTTTGGAGGGACCGGACCCTCGGCCGAATAACTCATAAGGTCTAAAGTACTAAAACCCCTCACCAACATTAACCCCCTTCATCATTCACTCATTTCCCCTAAAAACCCCTTTTCCTAAAGTAAAATCACTATTTTCTTAGGAAAAGTAATTATCCCCATACAAAACCCCTTCTCACAAAAATCCCACAAAATGCACCTAAGCCTAAGTTATAATGTTTAAATGCAAAAATATGAATATATTTCGAAAACTTTTACTTAACGCATTTTTATCTCCCTTTCCATTTCATATTAACATTAATTTATTATAGTTAACTCCCGAAAAATATACCCCATCCCCATATATATTACTAAAATCCCTTATGTTAATATCCCACCCCGGTTTGAAATATAAACCTTTATAATGAAATAATCTGATGGATTAATTAATCGATAGGTTAATTAATCTATCTGTGATTAACAAAGACCTATAACCCTCCGCTGCATTAAAAAGGATTTAATCAATCAACTTGTTATTAATTGAGAGCCTTCCTCCAATCACATCGCCCCCGACGTCATTAACCTCCCTAATCTGCATTTATTATCCCATTGGGCCCCTCCATTAATTCCCAGTCAAATCCCTTCCCCGACCACCGTGCGATCTGACCCCTTTAGATATAATGACTGACACTCATATTGGGTGGCCTCTGATGCCAAACTTTACCCGCCTGATGTGAGCATATTTACTGTTCACCCCATCGCTACGTGTCGCCCGATGAATGGCATCAAGCGGACCTCTCCCAATACCACCAAGCTCTCAAAATAGTGTGATATATTCTGCTTACCACCTCCGCCTACCACCTTTGCTAAATGAAAAAACATCACGTCCATCAATTAGCGCCAACTGTCACTTTCCACCGTCAACTGTCACTTTTCCATTATACGTGCCAAAAGCATTGACTTTGCCAATAAACCCAAAAATACTCATTATTTTGGTTAAACCCAAAAATACTCATTATTTTGGTTTTACAAAGAAAAGAACCTTATTTTCTCCATGCACACTCAGAGTACATTCGAACTATCACCCTCCTTCCAAATGTCAACCTCCAGAAGCCACTGAACTCCAGAATGCCATTGCAGACCCATGCACTCCATGAAAACAGTGCACCAGAGCCATTTATCCCTTCGTACAACCATAACCAGGTATTTATCCCATTTCAACTGAGAAACCTTGTCTTTCATGCTAAACCTGAACTAAATTGCTGTGGAAAATAAAGTAATTTAGTAAAATTAAGCTTTTCGATAGTCTTGAGACTCCCTGACATGACCCAATCTTCCATATTTCCCTAAAATTATTTGCCCTCATCCTTGAATCCACAAGAACCAAGGATGGACATCCCAGTTGCCTTAAATGTCATGCCAGTTACCACTCCCCATAGAGATTTAGACCATCTTCCCTTGGCTGACAAAGACTTCCAAATAAAAGACCTCACCTTTGACGAAACCCCTCTGAAATTACATTGCAAATACCAAGATATCTTCTTGAACCATGCAGATAAGATAGGCCTCTGGGAATCAAACCTGCCCAAGTATCAATTCCCCGACGTTCATGTCTTCCCAAAAATTATTCACTAATGTCATGCAAACTATGACCCTATCATGAGAGTTGTGATGTCCCCAGACCAGAAACTTCTATTCACTATCACTCCTGAATCCATAAATGAAATGTTATAGTTACAACCTAGTCAAGACCTCACCCCCTTGTCCATTATTGATTTGATTGAAAGATTCTCCAAGCTGTTTAGTTCCAGAAGTACCCAAATCCTCCAAACTTTCATTTTAGAAGAAAAACACATGCTGAAGGACCCCCTCCTTACATATCATGCTTCTTTTCTGACCTAGGCAGAGATATCACAACAATGCTATCATGCATTTTAGGTTCTACCACTAATGAATATGTAGATGAGACTATTTTTGTTGGCATGTCTATTTTTACTCCCGATCAACCTCCTGCAGTCAAGTTTGATTATGCAAAATTCATTGCAGACAAAATGCATGATTAGTTTATGAGATTAGAAATTGAAAGAGTGTTCAAATATTCATCAGTCCTATACCATTTGTTTCTCTACTGCCAAACTGATAAGTTTCCCTTCTTTGTCCGAAAGCTTGATACTAGAGGGAATCCTACATCTATCATCTTTTGGACTACTCTATTCCATAGGTCTTGTTATTCTCGCCATCCATACATGAATTTTGTTGACCTATTTGTACATCTAGTGACTATAATGTTATTAGGAAATCCCCCTCCCAGAATTAGTGTAGAAATTAAGAGGGTTCTCCAGCTATCTAAACAATACAAAGTAGGGGATTGGTAGTTGTACCAAAACCATAATAAAATCAGAATTTATGGGTGTGAGCTTCCTCCTTACAAGTTGCATAGATATCTCCCCATGCGATTATTTTCTCTGGAGTACTACATGCAAATGATCAATTCCGATGAGATTCACTTTGTCAAAATCAAGAAGAAGGCCCAACTAAGAATAAAAGATCATCTAGGCCCATTTATTTGCAATAATAGAGAAGTAGGAAAGGAGGCAGATAAAATCCTCCAAAGATTGAAATTAAAACAATGGGCCTATGACCCCCACGACTTCATTTGTAACAGAAGTCAGAAACATAAGCTATCTCCTTATATCCACCATAGGATCCTAGAAATTGAACAATATGCCAATCAATCAGAATGGGTGGAAGGCACTTTGATAGATCAAGTTAGCACACAAGTTGACGTTGACAATGTAATGGTGGATTTAGAAACAAGGCTTGATGACTATTCGTTTGTACAGGTGTTTGGAGAAACTTCATCACGAAAATAGTCACAGGAACACAGTACACAACCATCAGAGCAACAAGGAACCTCAGAGTAGGCAAAAGATTGAGAACAACAAGAAGAGTCATAACAGCCTAAAATCTCAGAGGAGCTTGCTCAACCTGAACAAATCATGAGCAACCCTCCTATTTTGCAGACTCCTCTAAATGAGGAGAAAAATTTAAAGAGAATTCGAGATGTAGCCACTCCTTCTACTATGCCTATTGATCAAACGTTTGTTAAAAGGCAAAGGTTAAACCCATATGCAGAGGAGGTTTATAGTGAGGAAACAATAGGCAACACAACATATGAAAGGAGTGATAGTAGGCCAACCATTCCAATAGGAGGGACAGCATCTGTCTCACAGATACAAGCATTGGAAATGCAATGGAGCATAGAGGTATCTTCTTTTAGAGCTCCCTCTAAACAGAGTTTGGACATTAAAGGTAATTACAAATAAATTAAAGCAAGGAATGAGAAACTGAAAACTCAAACCTATGCTCACTATCTCAAAATGGATCCATCTAACAAAACTAGGCTTATGTTAGCTTTTGACATAAAGGAAGGAAAAATGCAGATGAGCTTCCCTAAGCCAACTGTGCGGATCCATGGCTGATTATTTAAAGACTGATTTTGAAGTTTTGGCAAAGGATATCCATCCTATTAACCAAATAGAACTGCACAAGAAAACTGGTGAGATGATCTATTCTACATTGACTAGTAAGGCCATCACAACACATCAATTGCAAAATTCATTGCACAATACCACTGCACAACTACAATTGGAAAAATCTTCCTCTCAGGCTAAAGACACTAGGATAAAAACTCTAGAAGACTTGGTGATATAATTGGGACATGATCCCAAAGATGTCAAACCAGCTGAATAATTAATTAAGAAGAAAAATGATGATATAGCTATACACTGAAGTAGCAACTCAAGATCCCTCCTCTCCACCACCCTCAAATTATAAAATTTATAGAGAAGCAAAAGGAGGAAGAACTTATGGACTTAATCCTTAAGTTAAATGATCACTTAAAAGAAACTAAAAAGGAATTGGAGAAAGCAATATAGTCTAAGTAGAGTGAGTTGGCCACTACTCCTCAAACTATCATACCCACAGTTTCTACAGCATTACCCTCCACTCTGGAAACTTCCTTGGCACCAACACTTCCACCAGTAACAACATTGCTATTGGTAGATACTATTTCAACCACAGGTACATCAACCAGTTCAGGGACACAAAAAAGACAGACGAGATGATTAAATCCATGGAACAAATGGGTATCCAGGCCACAAAACTGTAACAACTCAAAGAACAAATGTTATGTTTGGAAACAAACTATGAGCTTGCACAAATTCAGAACAAAGAAGAAGAAAGGGAAAACTGGAGGATGGAGGAAAGAATCAAAGTCCTGGAGAAGGACTTGAAATTAGAAAAACCATTGGAAGACATGAGAAATATATTATGGGCCAATATCATTGATTCCATCAATGATATTTAGCCTTCTATCCAGGTAATTTTGGAACAGACTAAACTAATAAAAGTATCTGTAGAAGCTATACAGAAGACTAAAGAAGAACTGGGAGATAAGCCTGAAGAGGCAAATCAGTTAATTGATTTCTTGAACAGTAGGAATAGGTACCAACTAGATGAGTTAGAGTTGAAGATAAAACAACCACTATTATTGAAATAAAGAAATTTCTTACTAAAAGGAACTTAATTATTAACTTAGAGAAAAGGTGTTAGAGTATTCAGGCAGATATAGATAGCTTCATGTTGAAGTATAGCATTTTGAGAGATAAAGGAAATCTTAGTCCATTGGTTATACATGATAAGTTAATGACACATGAAGATTATATTGAAAGGCTAAATAAACAGGCCAAGAGTCAAGCAAGTTCGTCAGCAGTAAAAGCATTACCTAGAGGAAACGTACCTTATGATGGCCTGGAGAATCTATTCTACATAGAACATGAAGTAAAACATCTATTCATAGCAAGCCCAATTTTTCTAAGTACACAGAAGCTGATGAAGTTTACAGGAAGATGATCAGGATAACTTTACCATATAATGAATGGTGGACGAGTTTGATTGATTTACTATAAAGTTACTATAGTAAATCTGTGAAGAAAAGATATTTACCACGGTAATTTTGGTAATACAGGATGAAAGGATGAAACAACACAGGTAAAGAGTATCAGCATAGGTAAAGAGTATTAGTAGGTGAAGATAAAAGTGAAGTCCAACACACAACTACCAAGGCAACTACAAGAGGCAAATCCGAGTTCCAGTATCCAGCACACTCATAAATAAAGGGATAGCAAACAATCTGTTTTCCATCTGTCTCTATCTTTGTGTGGAAGATATTTTTTGTTTCCTAGGAAAAATCTCATATAGTTATGAGATATTTTGTATTAGTTTTTGTATAAATACTTCACAAATTGAATTAATTAGGGTGTGGATTAAAAGGCATTTCTGTAGATTTTTGTTTTGAGCTAAAGGAGCTACTGTAATTAAGGCTGGACTGGTTTACTAGATTAAATAAAGTTGAGGACATTTCACTCAATTCATGTGCACTGTGGGAAACAAATAAGTATCATTTCTCTGACTTTGATTATCGTTTTCCTTCTATGTTATGAAATATAATATGTTTTTTCTTATTATTCTCAAAAGCAAAGAAGGAATAATACTATCAGAATTAGTTTAAATGCTCTTTGTTTTAACTATTTGCTTATTTAATGTTTTCTACTAAATTGCTTAAGTTTGGGAATTCTTAGTTTCTCCCTTACTTCTGTAATTCATTCCCTCTATTGGCCCCTAGTACAGGATTCTTAATTGCCCTTTCTATTTTCCAATCATCCCTTCTTCTTCTTAATCCCTCTTAATGATTCTTCATTGCCCTTGGCCCTGGTTAATATTTTCATCCATTGAAACCTTTAGATTTGTCCTTGTTGTGCTAGCTTTCCTTGTGAACTCTTACCTCAATGATTAATCAAATTTGTATAAATATTTCCTACTTGACTCCATAGCCCAATGTCCTAAATACATGCTCTACCTATCTGTTTCCTTAATTATACCAAACAAATCAAAACAAATTCCTTAAGCATTAATAACTAGCCTAATATCATATCAAAATAATGATAAATTATAAATAGAGAGCCCTCTTTGAGTATAGATAGGCTAGGATCTATACTTAAAAGATTGGTTTGTAGTTACCTTGGATCCTTTCCTTCTTTTAAATAACTTGTAAGGAAAATCTGGGTGATAACAAGGGGGAGATGTTGGTTTCTATTTTTGCCTATTTTTACCCACCTTTTTATCCATTTCCTGAACTCATTTGATGCTCTTGTTGGTCGATTTTCATTCTAAATAGTGAAGGTACACCTATTATCATGTCTTTGTGAATTTTTAATCATTGAAGCATAGTGATAGGGGATTACTGCCTAAATAAACTTGATAACTTAAGTTTTCATGCAGATTTGGAGGAATGATGATCAAATTCATGATTCAATGTATGATGACCATTGAACTGACAGCACTATATTAGGATATTAGTTGCAACGGTGGATCAACCTATCAACCAACACATTTTCTCTCTTTGAATTCTATTGTATCTCAAGAAATTGTTATGTATTTGCAGGCAGAGAACTACCATAATCTTAGGCATTTTTAGTTGATTTCTTAAATGTATAAGTATTGATTATGGGGTTGGGAAATCCACCGCTAGGGGATATACAATATTTTTGATCTGTAACACCAGACCTATGTAATGATATTCTTATTAATACAATTGCTAATATTTTGAGTGTTGTATAGATCTTGATCTTGCCACAACCTGATCAGGGAGTTGGGCCCACTCTCCTCACTAGGTGTTGTTGGATTAGATGTGTGTGTGTGTAGATTTATTTTCTTATGCGTTATCTCTTTGTTGCATAATGATTTCAATGTGTTGATGTGAGTCTTAAATTGTTGTTTCTCTTATTTGTTGTTACAATTATAACTTGCTATTACACATTGTTATGTTATGATTGAATGTTAAATTTTGGGTAGGGAACTTTTGGCCTACATATATCTTGAATGATAGCCTTGAAATAGCCAGTCGAGCCCTGGATTGACAATTAATGTGGAATTGGGTGAACTGTATGATTCATATTTGAACACGAACACATCATCTGCACTTCGATCTCAATTTGGATACATGTATGCATTTAATGAAAAATTTTAACCCTTTGGATATCATAAACATAGTCCATTGTGGCTCTTAAATATCTAAAAATCCTCATGGAAACTAAGAGATGACTTTGCTTGGGGGATGATTGATACCTTGAAACTACACCAACAACTTGCATAATGCCTAGTTGTAAGGATTTTAGATACAAAATACTAGCAATTATTGATTTATACATTGTTTGATTTACCTCTAGTGACTCATCATCTTTGTTGAGCTTACATCTAGTGACCATAGGAGTACTGAAAAGATAACACTCTTCCATCCCAAATTTCTTCATCATTTCTTTGAGGCATTTTCCCTGAGAGACGAATATACATTTTTCTCATAGATTAATTTGAAATCCAAGAAAACAAGAGCTCCCAAATAATGGAAATCTCAATTTTTTACATGTCAACAACAAATTGTTGGCTGAGTAAATTTGCATCACTATAAAAAATTATGCCATCATAAAAAATAATAATTAAAAGGTTTTCATTTTCATATTTGATATATGGGTTGCTGTCAGTTGATCCTGTTTTGAATCCTTATTGTTGTAGGTATTTAGCTAATCTTGAATACCATGTCCTGGGTGCTTGCTAAAGTCCTTGCAATGCCTTTTTTAGCCTATACATTTCCTCATGATTTTTTGACAACTAAAAGCCTTTAGGTTGTTCAACGTTAACCTCTTCTTTAAGCTCACCATTCAATAAAGTTGATTTTACATCCATATAAGATACCTTAAATTTTTCTGACATGCAAATGTAAGGAACATCATTATTTCCTCTAATCATGTTGTAGGGGAAAAAATCTCTTCGAATATATTCCCTCAACTCGAGTATTATAGCCTTTTCATACCAATTTGGCCTTATTTCTTACAACTCATCCATTCTCATGTAATTTGTTCCCAAAGACCCATTTTATGCATATGACATTTTTATTTGCTAGTCTTGGAACCAATTCCCAAGCCTAGTTTTACTCAATTTGATCCAATTCCTCATCCATATATTTTATCCAGTGATCATCATATTTTTCCTAAGAAAAAATAATTTTTTCCATTCATGGATAACATAGAAATATGTGCTCGACTCGAGGTATTAAATAATCTTCTTTGAGTTTGAACACTTTCTTCCTTATCACCAACAATATGATCTATAGGGTGATGCTTTTGTATGATCTTGAGGGAGTTTTTGAGTGAGAAAATTCTACCTTCCCTTATTCCTCTTACCCTAATTCTTCAAGTTATTTTGGTTCATATTCACTTATGGTCTAGTATGGTGGACTGATATATCTTGAGTACTAGATTTTGAGTGGTAATTCATCGTCAAAATTTACATCAATGAAGTTAATTATTTTTCATAGCCTTTTATTGTAACAATAAAATCCTTACTCTTATTATAATATCATAATAATATTCCTTCATCAACCCTTGCATCAAACTTTCCCATATTGCCATTGTTTTTCTTGATGTAGCACTTGTTACTGAAGACTCTGAATATTTTATTGTGGCTAGTTTTCCATGCCATATCCAATATTCTGTCTTGTCACTAGTTGACCTAGGTTTAACTTATTTAAAATATGGAATTTTGTATGAACAAGTTTGGCAAAAACTTTTTTGGCAGATTTCCCTCTTACATCATTTCCCTTTCCAATTGTTGCACTGATCTATTTTGTCTTTCCACCCCACCATTTTCTTATGGGGTATTATCAATAATGAATAGTCTTATTATACCATATTTTTCATAGAAGTTATTAATCACATATAAAATTAACTATAAATAAAATATTTCACCATGCCATGTTTTAGAGACATTCTCTTAATATATATAAAATAATGAAAAATTATATTTTGGAAATAAAATATGTGAAAAGATATCCAATTTAAAAATCGACTTTAATTAAAATTAAACAAATTCAAATTTTCAAATATAAAACATCTACTTCTATAAAATGGACATAAAAATTTCCTTTTCAAGAAAACTTATGATAATATCTACCCATCATATTTGAGAAATAAAGAAAATTTTACAGTATTCTCATTTTAGAAGATTTAATTTATATCTTAACTAAATTTAAATTTAATAATTTATATTTCACAATATCTTAATAACTTAATAATATATTTTTAATAAATTTAAAATAAATATTTACGTATTATTATATATATATTATATATATTGATTTTTCTTTAGCAGTACAAAAAGACGATTATATTTATTTTTTTTAGTAAAAGAAAAAACACATGATTTTTTTATTACAAAAAATGAGTACATGTACATGTATACTCCACCATGAAAAAGTTAATCATTGATGACACCACAAATGGAAATAAAAAAATAGTCAAAGGAGACATTACAAAAATATCATATGAACGATCCATTTGAATCTAGCAAGGGTTGCAAAAAGTAAAAGATAATAGTAGTTGGGAAAAAAGAAACTCTACAAAAGACAACATCCAGGAAGGGAACAAAAGATCACACCAAACCAACGATATAGCCAAAGTATGAAAGTTGAACGCAAATCAAACCAACAAGAAATAGACAACACTTCTTCAAATTCCTTAACACATGATAGAGAAGAAAATGCTCCCTTTCTATTCAATTATACCCTATTTTGAAATACCATTAGCCTCAAAGTTGAACTCCCTATACACATGGAGAAAGATGGTGTGGCGAAACGTAGAAATCAATGAGTCAATCCTATGCAACCAATTCAAGAGTAAAGGTGGATTGAAGGATGATTTTCTATTATGCCACTCGACGACCACCTAGGAGTCACCTAAAATGTTCAAGGATTCTATACCAAGCTTCTTTGCATAGTATAGAGGGCCCCAAACTATGATAATTTTAGCTCGTGTATTTGACCCTCGACTACCATCCTAATGAAAGTGAAATTTCTAGGATGCGTCATCAAGATAACTACCCCACATTCACATGAGTCTCCTTGTGCATACCCGTCAAAAAAGCTACAAGAAAGAGAAGATAGGGGCATCTGGAATGGATTTGCAATGAAAAATTTAAGCTGGAAAGCTGTCATATTCAAAAAACATGGCACAAATGGGTTAAATTATGTAGTCCATGTTAAGGGGGTGATCCTAAAAAATCAAGTTATTTTTGCTAGTCTATATTCCCCATATGATGTAGAATGGAGTAGTCTGATAAGATGGATAATGTGTCATTCACTAGATGTAGCAAGATTTCATGGATTGAAAGTCCCATCCTTGGATTATCTTCAAGGTCGACGAAACCCACTCCCAAGTGGTTTTGGCACAAAAGAAATTAAAAGAGTATATGCATCGTGCTTTCTGATTGCGCTTTACACATAAGGCATCTCCCGAACCGAACAAATCCTTTCTTCCATAAATTTTCCCAAGTCAAGATCCTATTCCTCTATATAAGCCAACCATTTTTTTTTTTTTTATCTTTGTAGGCATGCACCATTTCCAGACCTTATAGAACCAACTGATATGCATATGTTTCTCACATAGATACAATGATATATATCTATCTACAACCATAGGGTGGCCATGAAAAAGAGTAGCTTTCCATCGAAGGGTATCAACCTTATCACTGAGAGAAATGCCAACATATTGAATTCTGCAAGTGTAATCCTACCAAATGTCTACCATCAACCTCAACATGTCTGGATCAATTGCATTCTTCTATGTAGGGAAATAAGATCTAGGGGATCAATAAAGTGCTCAAAATTCAAAGTGTGTAACAATGCTTGAAACTTGTACCAGAGCATAGATCTCGACGACCTAAATCCAACAAAAATTAAATAGTTCAAAACCGGTGATATCAAATGTTCCCGATATCACGTTCTAATATTTTTTCCAAACAAGTAAAATTTTTACAGTCGGGTTGTAGGTACCCATAGTCAACAGTTTTTACATTGACTAGGTAAGTGACTGGACAGGATGATTGTGTATTTGGGACCAATGGTTTTTCACTAAATGTCTCATTCCCATTGGTCAAATTTCTTGTGGTTTAGGATTGGTTGATTCGTTTTTTAGTTGGTCGAATAATTGGAGGCTACGTGGTCCAATGGGTGGCCGCCACATGGTCTCCTAGTGTTGGTGCAAAATTCTGTTATGGGTTAGATCGGGCCTGGTAGGATTCGAACGTGTGACTAACTGACTGGCAATACAAATCCTCACTGTTACACCATAAGTTGTGACTTAATAATATAAGTCCCCATGTTTTATTTGAATAGTGGACAAATCAAGTTTGGATATTGGGTCAAGGCTAAGCCCTAGCCCTTGGTCCCACCTTGGTCCCTGCGCCCACTGAACCTTGGGGTGGGACCAAGGGCTAGGTCTTATCCCCAAACCCAAGTCACACCCCTGTCAACCCATGAGACCATAGCAAAGCTTCATAGGAGGGGCCAACCCCAGGCCACATGGTCATTCACGTGACCACGCCCTCCATAAAAAAGGTGTGCACATGCAATTAGCACCGAACTCCAGGTTTTATGTGCCTGTTTTAACCAATGGCCGATTTGTTGGGGTTGATCAATGGGGGTGGGCGGTTAGCCCCAACCCTTGGGCACGTGGCCCCTATGCAACCAAATTTTTTGGAAACTATGGGTTATAGAAAATTTAAGATGTCTGACAATTTGCACCATCAGGCATGATTGTAGGTGGAATTTGTGTGCTGGTTCCGAGTTTGGGGTGCTCAAGCTAGGTTTGGGGTGAATTATAGGACAATTAGATGTGGAAATTGGGAAAAACTTGGGAGAAACGTAACTTTCTCAGTTTTTGGAAAAATGAGTTGAAAAAAGAGCCCATCTAGGGGTTTCTAATAGTTTTGAATCCATTGGAGACATAATATTTACATTATGAGCACTGTAAATACATGTAAACACAACTTTGAGCACTAATGAAAGAGGGCTATCATTTCAAGCTAGAGAAGGAGATGTAACTGAAGAGGGATGAAATCCTTTATCATTTTTGTTGTTATGTGTTTCTGATATGGTCTATTGTCTCTATTTTATGTTGCTAATTAAGTTTAAAACCCATAATTTTATGTGTTTTGCAAAATTATCCATTGCCTACAATACATAAAAATTTTACTTGCAATTTTACCATCATCTTCAAGTTTACATTACAAATCATTTTGGTATCAGATCTCAAGGTTATTGTGAAGGTTTAATTTTGTTTTCAAGTGTTTTTCTAATGCTTACAAGGTTGAAGCTTTATAGAGGAGAAGGAGAACTTGTGGAGCTAAGATCTCAAATTGTTTCAAAGAGAGAAAACACACCTTAAGCTTCAATAGTCATGGCACATGAAGAAGGTCTTGAAGGGATGTTTGAATATGAAATAACTTTCATAAAATATTTCTTTGAGATGTTTGAAATGGTAAAAGTTCTTTATGAAGAGAGGAATTCAAGGTTGTATGGAGAGACCTCAAAAACCTCCAAAAATAGATGAAGGAAAAGGAAACAAGGCTCCTCCATAAGGGAATGGAGGGAATGGTGACAAACCACCATCTTCACCTCCATCCTCATCCTCATTTCCATCCTCATCTTCTTCTACTTCTTCAACCCTTTCAAAAACACCTCCAAATTCTCCAAAGGGACATGGTAAAATTTATTTGTTAAAGCTTGATACAAAGTTTGAATTGCCTGTGTACAATGGAGAGGTAAATGCTGATAAATTATGTAATTGGGTTTGTTAGATTGAAGTGTATTTCAATACTCAAAGAATCAAGGATAATGAGACCAAAATTCATCTTGCTTCTCTTAGATTGGAAGGTGAAACACTTATTTGGTAGGAGGAAAACACCCAAGAGGACAAGAAGAAACATGGTAAGGTTTTATCCTCTTGGATTTTGTTGTTCCAATAGGAAGGCAATTTTATCCATTGGAATACATGCAAAAAGCTATTATGGATTGGAAAAACTTTAGGAAAGCTAAAGGTCTAAATGTGCAAAGCTATACTCAAGAATTTAGAAAAAGAGCTTTGATTTTGGGTATAGATTCATCCTCTCAAGACACTCTAATCAAATACATTGGAGGATTTCATAGTTATTTGAGACACACAATCCTCATGTTTAACCCTACAAAACTAGATGAAATTTGTGTACAAGAAACTCATTTAGAAGCAAGAGGGAAAAATGTTTCTAAAGAAACTAGTGAGAAGTCATTCAAGTCTAGAGAAAAAGGAAAAGAGAAGTTTAAAGGAAAGGATAAAAATAACACTTCGATCAAGAAAGGGTTACAAACTCACATGTAAGCAATGTTCCAAATAAGGTGGAAACTTCATCGTCAGATGAGACCCAAATTTTTAATAAAAAGGAGAAAGAAAAGACTATTCCCACTACACAACAAGATTTAGGATCAGATTCCGGAGATGAAACAAAAATAATAGCCATGGTATTGAAAAGTAGAGATTCAATTGCAAGTACTAGTTCTTCTAGAAAAAACATTGAATCTCCAAATAAAAAAGAGAAAGAATAGAGTTATTCCATATTAGAGTCATCATAAAACATAACAAGGTAGATACTCTGTTTGATAATGGTTCACACGAAAACCTCATTTCAGAAGACATTGTTAAGAAACTAAATTTGGAAACCATTCCTCATCTTAAACCTTATCCTTTGGGTTGGGTATGTGTCAATGCCAAGTTGCAAGTGACAAGAAAATGCATACTTAGATTTTCCATCATTGCAAATTTCATTGATGAGGTAGAACTTGATATGCTACAACTTGACATTTGTGGGATTGCTTTGGGAAGCCAAAAATTATATTATAGGAAAGCCATCTTTCATCAACATGAGAAAAAGTATCACTTGCTTAAAGATGGGATTGAGTACATTGTTAGAGCACATAGCGAAAAGTTGAATTTGTCTCTTGTGAATGCTAGACAAATGAAGAGGTTTATAAATGCTAGTCAAAAAATTTCATTGTTGATGATTAAACATAAAGATATTGATGAATTTGAAGCCTTCAAAGAATGTGATGCAACATTAAAATATGATTCAGTTGAAGTTGTTAACACATGTTATAAGACTTTTCAGGAATATAATGTGTTGCCTCCTAAAAGAGGAAAACAACATGAATTTCATTTGTAGCAAGATGATTCACTTTTGAACATTGGTCTGAAAAAGATGCCAGTGTTAGAGAACGCAGGAATCAAGAAGTGGATACAAGAGCTACTTGAAAAAAGGAACATTAGTTCTAATACATATTCTTGTGGGTCTCCTAATGCTTTGGCTTTGAGGAAGAATGGTGCATAGTGATGGCATTCACATTTGGTCAAGATGCGAGAAAAAAACAAGGCTAAACATGATCAACATATTGTTGACTACAATTTTCAAGTTGGAGATGAAGTAAGGCTTTGCATCAGCGAAGAAAAACTTCGAGGTGAAAAAAACTTGAAATTAGATAAAGCCTTGTTTGATTGAATTTGTAGGAGAGAATGTTCATATTTATTTAACATAAGTTTTATCTTCTAAATATCTTGAAGAATTGCAGCACGATCCTATCCTTGAGAGAGAAACATGGACTTCAAGAAGAAGGAATGAGAAACCCTTTCATATGTGGTTGAAAGGTACAAACCGGGTAAAACCAAATGGATTGAAAAGGAAAGGGTGAGGGAATTGTACCCTCATCTGTTTGTTGTCTAAAAATAGTATTTTGGAGGTCCAAAAGCTTCCAATTTGGAGGAGTGATCCAGGGGATTAGTAAAGTACTCAAAATTTAAAGTCTGTGATAGTGCTTGAAACCTACACCAGATCATAGATCTCGAAGACCTGAATCCAACGCAACTTCAATCGTTCAAAACCAATATCATATCATCCAATATCACGTTCTGATCATTTTTCCAAATAGGTAAAAGATTTATAGGAGGGTTGCAGGTACACATAGTCAGTAGTCCATATGCTGACTAGGCAGGTGATTGGATAGGTTGATTGTGTATTTGGGACCAATGGTTTTCCACCAAATATCTCATTCTGATTGGCTGAATTTCTTGTGGTTTATGATCATGGAAAAAGTTATGGGCTAATATTCGTACATGGGCTAATTTTCCATGATTTTTCCAACAAAAAAATTCGCCAATTTCCATTTTTTATAAAGATGATTCACCCAAATTTCACAATATGAAATTATTTTACCTAAAAATTTGCCAACATTATATAGAGAGTATATATAAAATCATTATAAATTTGAATACCTTTACAAGTACATCAACACATAATTTATAGTTTCCATATGAGGGACTAGTGAGATTTGCCAATGTTTTTAAACTTCAAGATAAATTTCTGTCTTTAAAA
>APFE030482164.1:94472-107603 GCA_000404065.3 Pinus taeda
AGATCCAGTGGGAAATCTCTGTGTATATGTGTTTTATGTGTTATGCTCTCGCATTTTTATTTTTCTTGTGATTTAGAATTCGTATGCAGGTAATTTCTGTACGGGGTTAAAACCTACAGTCAAATGATTGGAGGACATGTTGACCAATGGGTGGCCACCACATCACCTCCTAGCATTGGTGCAAAATTTGTTATGGGTTTGACTGGGCATGGGAGTATTCCAACGTGTGACCGATTAACTGGAAACACGAAGCCTCATCACTACACCACAAGTTGTGACATAGTCATATAAGTTCCTACGTTTTATTTGAATGGTGCACAAATCAAGTTTGGATATTGGTTTGGGGATAAGCCCCAGCCCTGGTCCCCGAGCCCACAAAACCTTGGGGCGGGACCAAGGGCCAGGGCTTATCCCCAGCCCTATTTCATGGCCTTGTTAACCCATTACACTACAATGGAGCTTTGTAGGAGGGGCCAACGCCAGGCCACATGGTTACTCACATGACCACACCCTCCAGCAAAAAGGTGTTCGCACATAATTAACACTCAACTCCAAGTTTTATGCGCTTGTTGTGACTAGTGGTTGATTCGTTGGGTGTCGGTGAATGAGGTTAGGTGGTTAGTCCTAGCCCTTGGTTTGGGTGTGATTGTAGGTGGAATTTGTGCGTCAGTTTTGGGTTTGTGGAACTCAAACTTGGTTTGGGGTGAATTTTAGGACAATTAGCTATGGAATTTGAGAAAATTTTGGGAAAACCATAACTTTCTCAATTTTTGGCCAAATGAGGGGCAGAAAGAGCCTAGCTAGGGCTTTTTGATAGTTTTTAAGCCATTGGAGATATAATATTTACATTATGAGCATTGTTAACTTATGTAAACGAAAATTGGAGCAATAATGAAACAGGCCCATCATTGGAAGCTCGACCAAAAGATGTAGCCAAGGAGAGGGGTGAACTCCTTTATCATTTTCCTATTATGTGTTTCTAATATGGTCTATTGTATATTTTATGTTGTTAATTAAGTTTGAAAACCACCATTTTATGTGGTTTGCAAAGTGATCCATTGCCTAGAATACATAAAAATTTTACTTGCAATTTTACCATCACCTTCAAGTTTACATTATATATCAAAATATGAAGCAGGTCATAGGATCCATGAATTTGAGATAGAAAAAAGTATGCCTTTATCATGGAGGGATTTGATGGTATCTACCAGAATAAGATGTGAACCCCCAAGCCATGAATATGGTCTATTCCAACCAGAAAATGACCTCCACTGCCAACATCCCAAGAGATATTCTCAAGTAACCACTTCTTCAGCTTCATGAAATTATTCCAAATATAGGAACATTTCTGAAAGCTCATTAAATGATCTATAGAAATATAGAAGATCCCTACCACTCAGATATTTATCTCCAATAATTTCTTGCCAAATACGCATACCAGTCATAGCATGCCAGAAGCTCTTTATTATGAGATCCCACCCAAATATCTTAATATCTTTGATGTCCCATCTAATAAATTCCTTAAATGAATAGATATATTCGAGATTGACAAAGTGTGGTTTTTACATCCTCTGGTCCCAAATGAAATGAATTCAGCTATGATACATTTGATATTTCATATAATTCGACCAACAAGGGTGTGTAAATGCATATAGTATATCGAGATGTTATGGAGCATGGATTATCTAAGGACCATTTTCCACTCGGTGATAACTATTTATGATCCATGATAACAACATCATATTTTTCATTTTGATGTTGATCCATTTTGAATCCATAGTGTCATGTCTATTAGGTTTCAACTTGAAGCCGAGATAAGATAAACCCAACTCAATCAAAGAAGTAGTAACCCAAAAAATATTAGCAATCTCAACAATTATGTCCATCTTGGAGGAGCCATAGATAAGAAGGGATTTCAGTCTATTCATGAATAAACCTAAGGCTTCTCCAAAATTTGAGATGATATGGAAGAGATTCTTCCATTGAGTTAAAGAGAATTGTCCATGCAATAACACGTCAGTGATGAACATAAAGTGAGTGATTGAAAAATTTATGGTGATATATAAGTCAGTGAAAATACCAATTTCTTTAGCCTCTTTAATATTCCTTCCAAGACCATCAACACCAAGTAAGAAAAGTAATGGGGATAAGGAACATCCCTATTCTAGGCCCCTATGAGCCTTGAAAACACTATAAGGGACATCATTTATTAGGATCGCATAATTGACCGAGGTGATGTAAGCCATGATCCAGTCAACCATACAAATAGACAATCCAATCTCAAGAAATATCATGCGGAGAAAATCCAAATCAACATTGTCATATGCCTTATACAGGTCTAGTTTTAATACAATAGATTCCCTTTTATGAAATTTTATCAAATGAATGCATTCTTGTGTAATGACGATGACATATTGAATTTGGTGATTTCAGAGAAATCCAAATTGTTCCCTAGAGATGTGAGGAAAGAGTTTATCCCTCAGCTTGGTCGCAATAATTTTTTAGATAAACTTACAAGCTATAATACATAATGAGATAGGGAGATAATAATTGAAAGTAAATGAGAAAGAATATTTGAGAATGAGTGTTATGAAAGTAGCATTTATGGATCCCAATACTTGTCTAGAGGATCTTTCTTCCTACATCATCTATAAAATATGTTGACCCATAATATCCCAAAAGTGTATGGACAACTCGACAATCCAATAACTAGACCAGGACACTTATCCTTAGGAAAAGACTGAAGGACCTTTGATATCTCCTCATTGAAATGGGTTTATTAATTAAAACATTATCCTCCTAAGAAAACATAACATGGTATGAATTTATGAAGTCCATCTGATTTTGAATGTCGACTTGTTCACAAGCCTCGAAGAGGGATCCAAAATATGACATGGCTTCCCTTTGAATATCAATAGCGAAATTGATAATGTTACTATTTGCATAGTAATTTACCAAACTACATTGATATTCTGGTGATTGGATGCAAATTTCTGAAAGAATTTCGAATTCTTATATCCGTATTTTATCCATATTTCCTTGCATTTAAGTCTCCATGATTGTTCCTATAAACCAAAAATATGCCTCGTTCACTATGCGAGCTTTGAAATTCTTGGTTGCATTGATTTAAAGGAAATTTCATCATTCAATGGATTAAAGAATCTAGACATGGATTCTTCGATCTCCCCTAGCTCCTCTCTAAGTGCTATCTTTTTTCTTTTTCCCATCTCCACACTCTTTGTTTGAGAAAACAAAGTTTATGCATGACTATGTCCATTCGAAAATTCCACCTCATGAGTATGATCCATAGACTAATAATTTCAAATGAGTTGACAAAAGGCTAGTTCAAATAACCACAAGTTGTTAAATTTAATGTGAATTCCTTTCCATATATGATCCCCCTACCATTTTAGGAAGATCAAAGCATGGTTTGGCAATGTCTCAGAAGAAGACCACAAGCACATATGCCCAAGTTGTTTAAGGAGACTTTCATGGACTAGAAATTTGTCTAGCTATTTCCCTGTGAAGCTAGGACCATAATGAACATTCTTCTATGTTAGAGCTAGGGGTGAAGGCCAAATATCCACGGGGGAGCTCTCCTTGAAAATATTTTTTATGAAAGATCTCATGGAATCCAATTTACATCGCTGCTCCCAACACTCTCCAGAAGTAGCGAGATTCAAGTCATCCGTAATGATAACAAATCCAATTTTCAAAATACCACAAACGTCTAAGTGTTGCGAATTCGAAATGACCTTGGAAAGGAGAATATATGTTAATAAGATGAATATGTTGTGGAGATCCCCAAGTGCATCGTGGGGAGTCAGATTATCATCCCAAAGAATGATTATATTTACTTACAGATCGAGGAATCAAAATATACATTAACTATAATTTTTTATTATTAAGAAAAGCTAAATTATTAATTATATTTTTAATATACTATAGATTTTATAATATTAAAGAATACTTTAACACATTTGTAAATAATTAAAAATATAAATATATTAAATTTCAAATTTTATTATTATTTTATAAAAGTTTTAATCAGTTTAATAAATAATATCAATCATCTTTAAATAAAGACTAATTTTTTAAATAAGACACTAAAAATAATTATTAAAAACCATGAAACCTCTCTCAATTCAAATAAATAAAAAATTTAATAACCAAAAAAAATATATTTAATGAATAAAATAAATTTAAATTTTATTTCATAAATTATGTTTTAATTCTAGTTAAATGATTTATTTCATAAATTAAATGGATTTCAATCTTTTTCTTTCCTGCTCCATTATATCTTCAATAAATTACTAATCACCATAGTTAAAGAGAACATCTCCATCTTCATCTTGAGATTCATCCTCATCTTCTTCTACTTCTTCAACCCTTTCACAAACACCTCCAAATTTTCCAAAGGGACATGGTAAGACTTCTTTGCTAAAGCTTGATACAAATTTTGAATTGCCTATGTACAATGGAGAGGTAAATTCTAAGAAATTAGATAATTGGGTTTGTCATATTGAAGTGTTGCAATATACAAAGAATCAAGTATGATGAGACAAAAATTCACCTTACTTCTCCTAGATTGGAAGGTGAAACACTTATTTGGTGGAGGAAAAAACTCAAGAGAACAAGAAGAAACATGGTAAGGTTTTATCCTCTTGGAATGATTTTGTTGTTGCAACATGAAGGAAATTTTATCCATTAGCATACATGCAAAAATATATTATGGATTGGAAAAATTTTAAGCAAGCTAAAGGTCAAAATGTGCAAAGCTATACTCAAGAATTTAGAAAAAGAGCTTTGATTTTGGGTCTATATTCATCCTCTCAAGACACTCTACTCAAATACATTGGAGGGTTGCATAGTTATGTGAGATACATAATTATCATGTTTAACCCTACAAAACTAGATGAAGTTTGTATACAAGAAACTCATTTAGAAGCAAGAGGGAAAAATGTTTTTGAAGAAAATAGTGAGAACTAATTCAAGTCTGGACAAAAAGGAAAAGAGAAGTTCAAAGGCAAGGATAAAAAGAATGCTTCAGTCAAGAAAGGGATAAAAAATCACCTGTAAACAATGTTCAAAAGAAGGCCATAATGAAGACCACTGTTGGAAACTTCATTATGAGATGTGACCCAAAAAGTTTAATAACAAGGAGAATGAAAATACTATTGCAACCACACAACAATATTTAGGATTTGATTCCATAGATGAAACAAAAATCATAGCCATGGTTTTGAAAGGAAAGGATTCAATTGCAAGTACTAGTTCTTCTAGCAAAAACATTGAATCTCAAAAAAAAAGAAAAGGTTGTTTCATATTAGAGTCATCACAAAACATAACAAGGTAGATACTTTGTTTGATAGTGGTTCACAGGAAAAACTCATTTTAGAAGACATTGTCAAGAAACTAAATTTGGAAACCATTCCTAGTCCTAAACCTTATCCTTTGGGTTGGGTATGTGATAATGCTAAGTTGCAAGTGACAAGAAAATGCATACTTAGATTTTCCATCACTGCAAATTTCATTGATGAGGTAGAACGTGATATGGTACCACTTGAAATTTGTGGGATTGTTTTGGGAAGCCCATACTTATATGATAGGAAACCATCTTTCATCACCATGAGAACAAGTATCACTTGTTTAAAGATGTTAGGTCCCTATACTAGTAGTGTAACCCCTTATTGTTATTGGCTCTGATTGTGTTATGACCCCTTAGACTCCTATATATAGAAAGGAGGTCTTGTCATTTGTATCATCCAAGAATTTTTCATTTGTGTAATGTAAAGTAGGTTGCCCCATCAAAGAGGCTTATTTCTAAGGTGTTTATCTATCTTTTCTATGTTTTTGTGAGTTGGTTTCATAACATTTGGTATCAGAGCTTTGGGTTCTAGGGTTTCGTTGCTCCAAACAGGTCATCATGGAATTTTTGCTATAATTTTTTTCTGCAATGTTTCAGAAGCTAAACAAAAAACCCATTTGAGATGAAATCACTCTGAACCCAGGGTCTAAATTTCAGATCTTATCTTGCTATATTTTCAGCAATATGATCTGGGGAAGTTAGGGTTTTTGCAAGCTCCATAATTTCAACTAAAACAGGTCGTCGTGGGATTTTAACTATAACGCTTTTGCTACGATGTTTCAGAAGTCAAAACAAAAACCCATTTGAGAATAAATCGTTCTAAACCTTGGCTCTAAATTTCAGATCCGGTCTCACGATATTGTTGGAGATATAGTTTGAGGAAGTTAGGGTTTTTGCGGAACCCTGAATTACATTCCAAATAGGTCACCTTGGGAAAATCGTCATAGCTGTCTCTCTGAGCATTAGATCAAAATTTAATAACAAGTTACAGAAAGAGGAAAAATTGTAGTTTCCTTTATATATTTTTCAGAACCAAAGGTCAAAACAGTTACATGTGGCACGTCATACAAGTTCGCTTTTCTGAAAAAGTATATAATTAGGTCATCTTGGGAGATTGTGCATAACTCTTTCTTGGAGAATCCAATTTTGATCAGACTGGTGGCATTGGAAAGAGGACTTAGAGAGCTACTGCAATTCACAATTTCAGAACTAGAAGAGCTGAAATTACAAAGTTATATTCATTTCAAGATCAAGCCCCTAAAATCAAGAAAAGTCGATATGAGGAAGTTTGATGGCAAGGATCCGGTAAATTGGATACTACAGATGGAGCAATATTTTGATCTACATGGTGTACCACTGTTACAAAAGGTATGTATTGCATCTTCTATTTAGAACCAGATCAATTTTTATGTATAAAGGGCTTTGTTCTCATAAACAACTTGTTGCGTGGTAAATTCACAGGAAATGATAGCACATTATGAGGATACAAGAGCAACACCTTCTTTAGAGAAAACACCAAAAACAATTGGAAGGAAAAAAGGAAAAAGGCCTTTTGTTACAAAAGTGGAAAGAAAAAATTATGGCAAACAAGGAAGTCTACCCCCACAAAACTATAAAAAATGAAGTTTTGTTTCTCCTAGCCTTCCATAACCTACAAGGGTTACACCACAACAATTGGAAGAAAAAAGAGAAAAAGGGCATTGTTACAATTGTGATAACAAATACATTAAAGGTCATAAGTGTGCTAAGAAGAAATTATTTTACATTGATTATGGAGAGGAGGAAGAAAAGGATCAAGAAAGGTAAAAATAAGAGTATATACACCAGGAACCAACCCTAGAGAAAGAAGAAATGAATATGACCATATCTTGTAAAGTATTGGAAAGAATTACCACTCCTAAAACTCTCAATATAGAAGGACATATCAAGAAGAAAAAGGTTCAAGAAGTGAAAGATCACATCGGGAAAGAATAAATGAATCCGATCATATCTTGTAATGCATTGGATGGAATTACCACTCCTCAAACTATCAATATAGAAGGACATATCATGAAGAAAAATGTTCAAGAATTGAAAGATCATATCGAGTCTCAAGAAATCAATCTGACCATATCTTGTAATGCATTGGAAGAAATTTCCACTCCTCAAACTATCAATATAGAAGGACATATCAAGAAGAAAAAGGTAAAAGTGTTGATTGATTCGGGTAGTACCCATAATTTTATTAATTGTAAGATCGCCAAGGAATTTTATTGCTTCCTATATCCAGCATCGTAGTGTCAAGTGATGGTTGCAAGTGGAGGAACCATAAATTGCTCTGGAAAGTGCCATATTATCAAGCTATCCATGGGATGATATGTATTGAATAGCCCAATGCTTTCCATTCCAATGGGTGGTGCTGATGTTTTACTAGGAGTCCAATGGCTACAATCTTTGGGTACGATAGCTTTTAATTTTCAAGAACTTTTCTTGAAATTTTTTTGGGAAGGAAAGGAAGTTGAATTGAGGGGTATCGAAGGAAAACCTAGAAATATAATAAACTCTAATAGCATGACAAACCTTCTAAATAAAGAACAACGGGGTGTAATTGCACAATTATATTCACTAGAGGATCCCACATCGAAACCATGTATTTCTCAAGATATCCAAAACGTTTTGGACAATCATTCCAAGGTATTTGAGACTCCCAAAGGCCTCCCACCTATTCGTGATCATAATCATGCTATTCATTTGATTCCATGAATTTTTCCTCCAAACATCAGGCCTTACATATATCCATATGCCAAAAGGAGTGGGAACTCGTTCAAAAGTTGTAGAAGATCCGAGTTCAAACAATATTACAAGAACTTGACAAGGAAGGAAAAATCATATTGGAACCTGAAGCAGTCACAGGACTGAGAAATTGAAAGCTATGAAATAGATCAATTCCAGAGTATCTCATCAAGTGGAAGAACTTACCCGCTGAAGATTCCACATGGGAGGACAAGAATTTATACAGAAGCATCAAGAACTACTCAAGCGTTGAGGACAACAGTTTTTGAAGGAGAGGAGAATGTTAGGTCCCTATACTACTAGTGTAACCCCTTATTGTTATTAGTACAACCCCCTTATTATATTGTTGTGCCCATGTATTCCCCATATTGTTATTATTGTGCACCATAGAAGCCCACGATTGTTATTATTGTGCCCTTACATTATTATTGTCATGTCAACTCTAATTATATTATGACCCCTTAGACTCCTATATATAGAAAGGAGGTCTTGTCATTTGTATCATCCAAGAATTGTTCATTTGTGTAATGTAAAGGAGGTTTCCCCCTCGAAGAGGCTTATTTCTAAGGCATTGATCTATCTTTTCTATCTTTTTGTGAGCTGGATTCATAACAAAAGATGGGATTGAGTACATTGTTAGAACACATAATGGAACATTGAATTTGTCTCTTGTGAATGTTAGACAAATGAAGAGGTTTGTAAATGCTAGTCAAAATTTTTCATTGTTGATGATTAAACATAAATATATTGATGAATTTGAAGCCTTCCAAGAATGTGATGCAACATTAAAATCTGATTCAGTTGAAGTTGTTAACACATGTGATAAGATGTTTTAGGAATCTAATCTATTGCCTCCTAAAAGAGGAAAACAACATGAAGTTCATTTGCAGTAGGATGATTCACTTTTGAAAATTGGTATGAATAAGATGTCAGTGTTAGAAAATGTAGGAATCAAGAAGCACATACAAGAGCTACTTGACAAAAGGAACATTAGTTCTAATACATATTCTTGTGGGTCTCCTAATGTTTTGGCTTTGAGGAAGAATGGTGCATGGTGATGAAATTCACATTTGACAAAGAGTCGAGCCAAAAACAAGGCTAAACATGATCAAAATGGTGTTGGCCACAATTTTCAAGTTGGAGATGAACTAAGGCTTTGCATCAAAAAAGAAAATCTTCGAGGTGAAAAGAACTTGAAATTAGATAAGCCTCCTTTGATTGAATACGTAGGAGAGAATGTTCAGATTTCTTTAACATAAGTTTTCTCTTCTAAATATCTTGAAGAATTGCAACAAGATCTTATCCTTGAGAGATAAATGGGAACCTCAAGAAGAAGGATTAATGGGAAACCCCTTCATATGTGGTTGAAAGGTACAAACCAGGTAAAACCAAATGGATTGAAAAATTAAGGGTGTGGGAATTGTACCCTCATCTGTTTGATGACTAAAATAGTATTTTGGAGGTCTAAAAGCTTCCAGTTGGGAGGAGTGATCTAGGGGATCAATAAAGTGCTCAAAATTCAAAGCATGTGATAGTGCTCTAAACCTACACCAAAGCATAGATCTCGAAGACCTGAATCCAATGCAACTTGAATTGTTCAAAACCAATATAGTATGCTCCCAATATCGCGTTCTAATCGTTTTTCCAAATAGGTAAAAATTTTATAGTTGGGTTGTAGGTATGCATAGTCAGTAGTTCGTACGTTCACTAGGAAGGTGATTGGACAGGCTGATTATGTATTTGGGGCAAATGGTTTTTCGCCAAATGTATCATTCTGATTGGCTGAATTTCTTGTGGTTTATGAAATTATGATTGATTGATTCATTTTTGAGTTTTTTGAACGATTGGAGATCACATGGGCTAATGGGTGGCCACCATGTGGCCTCCCAACATTGGTGAAAATTTTGTTATGGGTTGAACTATGCCTCAAAGGATTCGAACGCATGACTAACTGACTGGAAACATGGTTCCTCACCACTACACCACAAGTTGTGACATAATCATATAAGCTCCTCTGTTTTATTTGAATGGTGAGAAAATCAAGTGTGGAGGTTGGATCGGGGATAAGCCCTAGCCCTGGTCCTCACACCCATAGAACCTTGGGGTGGGGCCAAGGGCTAAGGCTTAGCCCCAGACCTAAGTCATGTCCCTGTGAACCCATAATACCACAACAGAACTTTGTAGGAGGGGCTAGCCCTTGAGCGCATGGGAAGGGGGGGAATCCACAAGCCACATGGTTGTTGATATGACCACACCCTCCAACAAAAAGGTGTGTGCATGTAATTAGCAGCCAACTTCGGGTTTTATGCGCATGTTGTGACTAGTGGCCAATTCGATGGGTTTCGGCCGACAGGGGTGGGCAGTTAGTCCCGGCCCATGGGCATGTGGCCCTTATGCAACTAAAATTTTCAGAAGTTGAGGGTTATAGGACATTTAAAATGTCTGACAATTTACATTGTTCGGTGTGATTGTAGGAAGAATTCATGAGCCGGTTCTGGGTTTGTGGCACTCAAGCCAGGTTTGGGGTGAATTTTAGGACAATTAGTTGTGGAATTTGGGAAAAAAATGGGAGAAGCATAAATTTCTCATCTTTTGGCCAAATGAAGTGAAAAAAGAGCCCAACTATGGGTTTTATATAGTTTTGAAGCCATTGGAGACATAATATTTACATTATGAGCATTGTAAATTTATGTCAACACAAATTTTAGCACTAATGAAAGAGGACCATCATTGGAAGCTAGACGAGAAGATGTAGCCTAGGCGAGCGGTGAAATCCTTTATCATTTTGTTGTTATGTGTTTATAATATGGCCTATTGTCTCTATTTTATGCTATTAATTAAGTTTAAAAACCACAAATTTATGTGTTTTGCAAAGTGATCCATTGCCTACAATACATAAAAAGTTTACTTGCAATTTTACCATCACTTTCAAGTTTATATTATATATCAAAATATGAAGTGGGTCATAGGATACATGAATTTGGGATAGAAAAAATATGTCTTTATCATGGAGGAATTTGATGGTATCAACCAGAAGACGATGTGAACCCCCAAGCCGTGAATAGGGTTTATTCCAACTAGAGAATGACCTCCACTGCTAACATCCCAAGAGATATAGTAACCACTTCTTTAACTTCATGAAATTGTTCCAAATATAGGAAGAACTTCTAAAAGATCATTAGGTTGATATGTAGAAATACAAAAGATACTTGCGAGTCAGATATTTATCTCTAATAATTTCTTGCCAAATACCTATAACAATCATAGCATGCCAGAATCTCTTTATTATGAGATCCCACCCAAATATCTTAATATCATTGATCCCCCATTCAATAAATTCCTTAAATGAATATATATATATATATATATTATATTATATATATATATATATATATATATATATTTATATATATATTATATATTTATATATTATATATTATATTAATATAATATATATATATATATATAGATATATATATATTCGAGTTTGGAAAAGTGCATTTTTTACCTCCTCTTGCTCGAGATGAAATGAATTCAGCTATGATACATTTGATATTTCTTATAATTCGACCAAGAAGGGTGTGTAAATGCATCTAGTATATCGAGATGTTATTGTAGGTTTTAACCCCATACAGAAATTACTTGCATACAAATTCTAAAACACAGAAAATAAACAATGCGAGAGCATAACACATAAAACACATATACACAAAGACTTTCCCCTGGATCCCAAAACCAAGAATACCAGCTTGATTTTTCATTATGTTCCTTTCAATGTTAAAATACATATTTAGACATGCCGAAGCATCCAATACCATGGACCGAAAACCATCGCATCCAATACCATGGACCGAAAATCATCGCATCCAATACCATGGACCGAAAACTGTCGCGTCCAAAAAACATGTGCAAAAATCATTCGCAAAACCATAGGTGGGTCCGCCCAACCTAACATAGGGTCCAAAACCAAAATTTTCTGGGGCACTGCCCTGGACCCCATAAAGTGGGGTTACGGGTGCCCTTCAAACCCCCTGTTAATTACATGGAAAGAATATAACACAACCCAACATTCTCCCACTTGTTGTTTTCTATCCATAGCGGGGCAAAAGAGAGATTAGTCATTTTCCCAGCCCTAAAATGCCCATTATCTCTCTACACCAAGAGAACTTCTCAGAGCTCACAGATTTTGTCAATGCATCTGCAGTGTTCTTCAAAGTGTACACCTTTACTAGCAACACCTTTTTGTCTTCTATCATATCCCTCACATAGTGATACTAAACATTAATGTGCTTTGTCTTTGAATGATATGTAGGGTTCTTTGCCATGAAAATTGCACTTTGGCTATCACAGTATATCCTTATAGCTTCCTATACTAACCCCATACCTGAACACAATCTCTGCAACCAAACTACTTCCTTGCTTGCATGAGTGGCTGCCATGTATTTTGCCTCTATAGTTGATAGTGCCACTACAGATTGCTTCTTACTCATCCAACTAACTGCACCTTCGAATAGGTTAAACACATACCCACTTGTAGATCTTCTCTGATCCAAATCTCCAGCCTAGTCTGCATCGAAAAAGTCATGAATATCCAACACTCTATCCAATCCTAGTCTTCCTTCGTAGCACAGACCATAATCACTAGTGCCACGCAAATACCTGAAAAACCACTTCACTGTTTTCCAATGCGCCTTTCCTAGTTTTGACATAAACCCGCTCAATACTACCACTGCATGTGCAATGTCTGGTCTAGTACAGACCATTGCATACATCAGGCTACCGACTGCACTTGCATATGGAACACGAGACATGTCCTCTTCCTCTTCTTGTGTCTTGGGATATTGTTCAGCAGATAACCTCACACCTACATGAATAGGAACCTTCACCGGTTTACTATCATGCATATTAAACCTCTGTAGTATTGTCTCGACATACTTCCTCTAGTTTAACCAGAGCTTCCTCTTTGCCCGATCTCTTTTAATTTCCATGCC
>APFE030482170.1:3830-15764 GCA_000404065.3 Pinus taeda
GGTTGGTTCCTAGTGTATATCCTCTTCTTTTGATGTTTCTTGATACTTTTCTTCCTCCTCTTCACAATATATGTAAAATAATTTCTTCTCATCACACTTATGGCCTTTTGTGTATTTGCTATCACAAATGTAACAAAGCCATTTTTCTCTTTTTTCTTCCAATTGTTGTGGTGTAAACCTTGTAGGTTGTGGAAGGCTGGGAGAAAAAACATTTCCATATTTATAGTTATGAGTGGTGGGATTCCTTGTTTCCATAATTCCACTTTCGATTTTTCTTGCCAACCTGAATGCCTTCTCTAATGAATCAGGATCCCAAAGACGAACCTCATGTTGAATGTTATCCTTTAAAGTCCATATGAAGACATTAATCCTTTGCTTCTATGGAATATCATTTACCCTTATATTCAATTTTTGGAAGTCCTCAATGTGCTCTTCCATTGAGCACTTTTGTTTGAGATTTATCAATTTTCTAAAGAAGGTGTTTCTCTTTATATCCTCATAATGTGCTATCATTTCCTCCATGAAAACTGACCACGTAACAAGTGGTTTACGAGAACAAAGCCCTTTATACCATAAAAATTGATCCGGTTCTAAATATGAAGATGCAATACGTACCTTTTGTAATAGTTGCACCTCATGTGGATCAAAATATTCCTCCATATGTAGTATCCAATTTACTGGATCCTTTCCATCAAACTTCCTCATATCGCCTTTTCTTGGTTTTAGGAGCTCAATCTTGAAACGATTGTAACTATATAATTTAAGATCTCCAAGTTCTGAAATTTCATCTTGCAGTAGCCCTATGAGTCCTATTTCTAACCACGCAAGTCTGATAAAATATTGGATTCAACAAGGAAGAGTTATGCACAATCTCCCAAGATGACCTGATTAGATACCTTTTGAGGAGAGTGAACTTGTACAAAGTGTCACGTGTCACTGCTTCAACCTTTGGATCTGAAAAGGATACACAGAAAAATAAAATTTGTCTTCTTTCTATAACTTCTTATGAAATTTCAATCTGATGCTCAAATAGACAGTTATGACGATTTTCCCTGGCTCACATATTTGGGATGTAATTTGGGAGCCTGTAGAAACCGTAAATGTATTGGAATGTATCTCCGAACATATAGTGAACCAAGATCTTCAATTTGGACCCAAGGTTCAAAATGCTTTCAGCTCAAATGGGTTTTTTTTAGCTTCTGAAACGTCACAGAAAACAAGTTTAGCGCAAATTCCACGATGACCTATTTGAGATTGAATTTTGGAGCTTGCAAAAACCCTAACTTCCTCAGATCAAATCGTTGAAAATATAGCAAGACAAGATATAAAATTTGGACCCATGGTTTAGAGAGACTTCAGCTCAAATGGGTTTTTTTTCTCTTTTGAAATATCACAGAAAAAAAAGTTATAGTGAAAATTCCACGATGACTTGTTTGGAGTAGTGAAACCATAGAATCCAATCTCTGATACCAAATGTTATCAAACCAACTCACAAAAAGATAGAAAAGATATATCAACACCTTAGAAATAAGCCTCTTTGAGGGAGAAACCTCCTTTACATTACACAAATGAACAATTCTTGGATGATACAAATGACAAGACCTCCTTTCTATATATAAGAGTCTAAGGGGTCATAATATAATCAAAGCTGACATAACAATAATAATTTAAGGGCACAATAATAACAATAGTGGGCTTCTATGGGGCACAATAATAACAATATGGGTACTACATGGGCACAAAAATATCATAGGGGGGTTGTACTAATAACAATAAGGGGTTACACTAGCAGTATAGGGACCTAACAGAATGGTACTCTCTGATTTTCAAAAATCAAACTGTAAGGCAAAGTATTCCATATCCTTTGGCAATTTTTCATGTTGTCATCCCCTGACAGTCTAAACATATCCTCAAAATATGTAATTTCTTTCTCTTGTGCAACAAGATACTTGGGTGCAAGTTGAGGATCATTTTCAATTACATTATGTGTGTTGATGATATCCATTGGAGTGGACTGCTCAACTCTTATAGCCCTTGCTTCCTCATGGTCCATCCATCATGTAAAAGCCATCAACTGTAAATCCCCTAGATTTGCATTAGGGTCCCATAAATTCATATCTTTCAAGGCCATGTTATGCAAGTAGAACTCAAACATCTTAGCCCTATCTTCCAATGTGCTTTGATCACAAAGATCAATGAATTGTCTATAATCTTGGAATGGCATAGTGCGTCTTTGTGCTAGGTCTTGATTTGGAACTACAACCACTATTCCTTAAGGTATAATGCATAGGACTTAGTTGGCATCCTGGATTGGATTTCTTCTAATGATAGACTAGCCATGGATGCCAATTCATTCTCTCTTTCTTGCAGTTGTCCTTTCAACCATGCATTTTTTGCCTCCCACTAAGTTTTCATTATGGCCTCTCTATCCCTCGAGCTACTCAGTTCTCTACCCATCTCTTTGAGCTTCTCCTCCATGTGACCAATGTCCTCCACCCCCTTGGACTTGGCAATCTGCATCCATCTATGTGTTCTGGCTCTTTCTTTCTCAAGCTCAAAGAATAATGGGATGGAAAAATTTTGTGGAATGACCTTGCCCCCTTCGATAAATCTGTAGTAGGAGTCAAGGTTAGGTTGAGGACTAGGTTCCCTTATCTTTGGGTCCTCTCTCTTTGTTTCTTGCTACATACTTCCTTCCTTATCCAATTTCTGATTTTCCTGTAGGTTTAGCAGAGTTTCCTGTAGGACTGCCTCTGCTTCCTGTAGGTCCTGTTGTGTATCTTGTAGGATGTATTTTCCTTTGGATGAGATAGATCTAGTCATAGGCCTTCTCTCATAAGTGATAGGAGACGTAGGGGAGGTTTGTGTTGAGGATCCTTCTCCTTGAGTTTTTATAAGAGGATCCATCTTCTCCTACAGTTTAGGTGAGTCCTCAATAACAATGGGAACCTTGGTTGGAGTTTGAGGTTTTCCCTGCCTTATCCTTGTACATTTCCTTGTTCTTAAGTATCATGGGGTTTGCCTCTGTCTCTTTCCTTTTTGTTTGATAGGGTGCTAAGGGCAGTGAGGGAAACTATTGCCTCTTTCTCGGTGGGTTCTGAAGACACCCTGGGTGACTCCTCCTTTTCCTCTGCCTCCTCTTTTCCATTGCCCTTTTCATCTTTGTCTTTCCCCTCTCCTTCTCCCTCTAGATCCTCATCTTGTTTATCAGTTTCCTCCTTAACATCTTCCTCTATTTCTTCATCACCTTCATTCTCTTTCTCTTCCTCCTCATTTATTTCCTCTTCATCCTCTATGCTTCTTCTTCATTTGTTTCAATCTCTTCTTCATCCTTTTCACTGATAATAGGGCTTCTATCATATGTGAGAGCCTTGATATCCACTTCTGATGGCATGTCTCTGAAAATCACCCCAAGTGATAGGAATTCTAAGGTTTTGCAGGGAATCTTCTATGATTATTCTAATTAAACCATGGTGGGATAGTTGTTGGTAGTTCCCTTCCTGCACCTTCATGCTTGTATCTATCAGTGATTGCAGAAGGAAGTATAGTATGTTGAGCATGTGGTAAGGAGGTGTTTCTGCTCCAAACCTCAATTCTTCAAGAAGCCTAAAGTGATATCCATATACCACACTATACCTACCTTCACATGATATGTATTTTATAAGATGGTAGCTTACCTCATTTCAGGGTTATAGTAGGCTTGCTCTCCTCACTCCATTTTTGTCTTCATTGGGCTCCTCTCCCTCTAAAAAGAAATTCTTTTTTACAGTTTGGCTATCTCCCTTGTGTTCCTTTATCCAAGGCACTCCTAAGGGAAATGTGTTAATTTTGCTTATGATTTCAGGGGTGATATCTATGGAGAGGCCTCTCACCACAACAGTGGCATGGGTCCTGGTCAGTGGAATGAGGGAAAGAGCAAAATCTCTGGCTACTTCATCATCATACCCCCTCAATTTCTCAAAGTGCCCCATCCAATTATGCCTTGTGAATATTTCTAGCATAGGGGGGTGTTGGTGAATCCTTACAGTGTTAATGGGATCCCTTTTATTAAACCCCCCTGTCATTTTGTCTCATGAATTTGAAGAGTAGAGATAAAATATTTTAATGGAGGAAAAGGGACTGAAATTTATGTGGACACAATTCCCGTATACAATTATCAATTTCATCAAACTAGGATATGTTTCTGTTGTTTTTCCTTGGAAAAATGGACGGAAATGTAGAGCCTACCTCCTCATAGTGCCTGTGTTTCCCCCTCTGAAATTTCTCTCTGCTAATCCTGTAGACTACCTGACTATATCCTGTAGGATTTCCTATAGGAAGTCTTGCGCAGGAAAAAATGAATTTTTCCTTTCCTATAGGTTTCTTGGGGATGAGAACGAATTTGCTACAGTGAGCCTCGAGAAGATGAATGCATGAGTGCATGGGGATCAACGTTTATTTCCTCTTGTGGTCGAGTTGAGTGAGGTGGTGTGCTGGAAGCCAAGGTCCAAAATTTCTATTTTTGGACTACTGGTCCCCACTACCACATCATCATTCCTTTCACCTTGTAATCAACTCCCACTTCAGGCATCCGTAGTCTTAATTGCTTTCGACCTCATCCTCCTTTTCTTTGACTTGACTACTGCCACGTGTGTGAGCACTAATTATTTTTTCCTCGTTGACTGAACAAAGGTGGCCAAGTTAATGGCCACCTTTCACTTATAAACCAACTCATTCACAACCTTTACATCTTTTGATTACATTATGAAAATGAGAGAGTGAAGCGAGATAATTACCTATGGTAACAATACCTTGCTGCAGTTTGTTGAAGAAACGAGGTTTTTTTTATGTTGGCTGCATGTGATCTCTCCATATTTTTTATTTTATTGTCCTTTGATGATTTCTTTGATGCGCATGTACCTGGTGTTGAAGTTGATGGTGCTACTGCTGCTCTGGAGATTCTTCTACCCTTGGATCTCCATGCTGGAAACTTGCTACAACTTATGATTTTTATTCTGTGGGATAGACTTCTACAGGATTTCCTACAAGATGTTCTATAGCTGCTTCTCCCTCGGAATTTTTAATCATTTCTACTACTGGGACTTGAGGATGATGAACATGGACAAAGAGGAAGTCTAGGGTGTGTGAATAGTGAGAAATAACCCTTCAGGGGTTGTTCCCCTTTGCTCTCTGTCTCATTTTTTCCTCCGTGTTTTTTCTTGAAGACTATAATTTTTTTTTTTGAAACCTGGTTTTTTTAATGATAAATGTAGGGGTGATCAAGGTGGAGAGAGGTATGGTAATGAAGTGGTGATGTAGGAATTCTATTTTTTGACATGTGTAGGTCATTTCTTTGCCCTAAGGTTACTTCCTTTAGGATTCCCAAGCCACTATAATTCCTATAGGATAATCCTGTAGGTTTTCAGGGGATCTTGTAGGTTTACAGAGAATCATGTAGAAAACACAGTACCCTTGCAAAATGAGGCAAATGAGTGAAAAAAATGAAATGAATGGTGGAATGATGAAGGATAATGAATGGAAAAATAAAAATATGAGTGGAATAAGTGCCTTTTGATTCTCTTGCTCTCTAATCGTCCTCTTGCTGACCTGCAAATAATTTTTCATGATTTTTTTTTCTCTTTTTTTTTTTTTCTTTTTCTTTTGAAAACAACTAGTCTACCTCCAAGAGGTTTTCATCCTAGCTGCTTGCCCTGGAAGCCTCAACAGAGGTTTTCACCCAGAGATCTTTTTATTTCTCTCTTTTTTCTTTCTCCTTTTCTCTTCATTCTTTTTTCTATTTTCTTTTTCTTTTTTCCTTTTTTTTTTTTACACCATTGGGCCACCCCTAGAGGTTTTCAACCCAATATTAGGACTCATGCACCATAGATGTGCACATCTACTACAGGGCTTCCAGGTTCCAAATACTTTAGACAGATTACCTGCCCCAGTATTAAGTCGGATAGTTGTCCAATGAAATTAATGGTAGGGGCATCTCTTCTTCGCCTCCCTGGATGCTTGAAGCACTTTTCCTTCATCAACTTATTGTAAATAGGTACATCTTTAATAGCTTGGAGAAGTGGAATTTTGACACATAGGTTTTTCAATTCTCCCATAAGTTTAGTCTCTTCTAGGGTAGGCTAAATTGGTTGGGTTAATCTCCAAGAAAAGGGTGGTGGATTCACTTTAGGCATGCTTTCCTCTCTATCCTCCTCAACCTCCCTAGGTAGAGGTAGAGGTTGGTTTTCCGAGAGTACTCTCCCAAATCTGGGGTTCATTTTCTGAATTTCCACATCATAAGATGGATAGGATGTCTCTCCACTTTATACTTGTTGTGTTTGTTTGTTGTTCGGGTTTGGATTTGGTTGGGCAGGCATATGGGGTTGTTTAAGTGGAGCAGAGAGTAGCAGTTATGGTTGATCAAATGGTGAAGGTAATAAAGCTGGAGCATTGTTGTATGGGGGCCTCCACCCCTGGGGTGGTGCACTCCACTAAGGTTGTGGCTGAGCATATGGTTGAAATGACTAGTTGGCTAGCTGGGAATGATTCTAAGGTGCAAAGGACCAAGGAGGAGCTGTAAACCAGGAAGGATGAGCAGGGGGGGCCAAGAAGGTATGGATGTGGTCTGGTGGGGGTTGTAATATGCATGGGATGACCTTTGCATTCCCTACTGATATGGCCTATGCCCATGACATCTCCTTTGGTTTATGTAGCAAAGCTGCTAAGTTACCCCCTCAGCTCCTTGATATACAACTTTTAATCCAGGGAGAGAAGGGCACTTGTATGTGGAGTGGTTTTCTTCACAAGCTGAGTAGATTTCAATAGACTTCAATGGGCATTAGTTCCTAGGGTGCCTCTCAATGCATCTAGGACATAAAATGGATAAGGCTCTCTCTGATTCCTCTTGTTTTCTCTTAATGTGCATTGTTTCCATCCCTAGGGCAAGTTTTTGCATCCTCTCACTCTTGAACTCCTCTAAGATGTTTCCAATTTCACCCTTGATGGATGAATTGGAAGAGGATGGATTGACCATACGTTGACTACCCCTAGCCTTTTTCCTAGCTACCCTAGAATCGTTTCTAAAGACAATATTGATATCCTCATAGGGTAATTAGTAGATATCCCCTCATGCTAACAAGTTTAGGGTATCCAAAATATCTTCCCTTATTCCTCTAAGTAGGACTAGCTTTAGTGACTCCAAGTCAAGTGTGCAGATGGCCCTTTTGTAGCTAAGATGGAATCTTTCTTCATAATCCTCTAGGGGTTCATCATGCCCTAAGGTCATCCTAAATAATTCCTCTTTAGTGTATTTAGACCTATAGTAGTCTCGATACTTATTGTTGAAGGCTTGTTGCATCTGACCCAAGTTGTGATGCTATCTCCAGGTAAACCCATGAACCAGTGCAAATCTACATCCTTGAGAGTGGACAGAAATAGTTTCAACTTCTGCTCAGCATTGGTGTGGTCATAGGTTCAGGATATGACAACAAAGTCAAATAACAAAGTGTCTGGATCTTCTGAGGTCAGGCCATGTGTTATAGACATATTTGGGCACTGCAACCCCAATCGCATATGTCCATAAACCAAGGGCTTCTAAGTCCATAAAAGTGTTGTTTCATACCTTAAAGGAGAAAGGTCAGCTGATTACGTCATCTCCCAGAAGTTCTTCATGAAAAACTGCTCAGAAGTGGTCAAAACTGGACCATACAGATTGCTCAGTGCTAAGGGTGCAATGCATCTCACCTGCCACATGCAAAAAGTGTGATGCATACTGAAAAGCCCTTCTATGGGGTGTGATGAGCAAGAGAAGACAAATGGCAGAAGCAGTTGGCTAGGTGGAAACCCAGAAGATCTTCTAGAAACTGCCCATTTGACAATTGTCTCTCTGAATTCGCCCAGGGATGAGTAAGAGATCATGAATCTCCAAGTGGAACCAAGAACTATCAGAGAGAGGACACTAATCAAAATCCCAGAATCTGACTCACCCACCTGCAAACATCTATATATGGATCCCTCATCCCAAATATCCAAAGGCTGGAATCTTGTATTTTATAAGTGTTGTTGGTTTCTTTGTGGAACATCATAGTTTTGGGTGATCTAAGATTTTCATGTGGTGAAGAAGGGCTTTCATGTTGGGAGGATGACGCTGGGTCATATCAATGGGTTGTAATCCTCTCTTCTATTCTTTCTATCAATAAAGTTATTTGAGTTTTCCTCCATATTCTTGTATGTCTTTGAATATTGAATTGATATATGCATTTGTATGGTCAAAATATATTTGGTCCTATATTGTTTATGATTGTAGATCTATGTGCTTTGATGGTATTATGTTGCTTTGACTTTACAGGTGCTCTTTGAAGCGGGACAAGCAAGGAAGGAGCGGCAAAGATCTATCAGAGGGGAGAGGAAACAAGCAAGGAGCCAAGTGAAAGACTGAGGTTGGTACTCTCTTCTTCTCTCTCATCTACTTCTCATAAAGGAAAACGCAAGTAACTTTAGCTTGTTTGTTTATAAGATAGCTACCCATCTTAATGGGACTAGTAGCTATGAATGGACACTAGTTTTGCCGGTAACAAAATGGTGACTCTGCTGGGGAGCGAATAGCTTGTTTGCTTGTTTGCTTGTTTTCTTGTTTCGAACTGCTTTTGCTATGCAACTACAAAGTAGATCAATGCTGCTTCAGTCCATATCTAGGTTTTTTTTATAAACTAAACAATTGATTTGCAAACATCCTAATTTCCCTGGTGGTGGCTCAAGTAATCTCATCAGATCAACCCCTATGATTTTCATTTACTAACTATCATTAGATCGGTGTAAATCCCTGGACTACGCTACAACTATGACCAAAAACCAAGTTAAAGTCTCGTCCCTAGACCATCACACTGTCTCCTCTTAACAGTTTGGATGCATTGCACCTCCCATGTGTTGTAGGTGAGATGCATCCCTATTTCCCTGTGTTACATGTTCGATGATCAGATAAGACTGTTTCTGCCTCCAGATTTTGGTTTTTCTTCACTCTCTTCAGCTTTATTCAAGAGTTTTCTTGTCTGTGATCAGTATACCACTGTTGAAACTCCCTTCCTTTTCATTATTCAGCCTCCATTGTACAAAGAATTGTGAATGTTTTTATGTATTTTTTCGCCATTTACAATTCTCCTTTACAAACAGTAGCTTAATCAAACTGTCGTCTCTTGATTTGGAAGTGTCGCAAGTGTCCTTTTCAGTCAAAGAGAAGAATCCTACTCTTCTTGATGGTCGATTACATTGTTACTCTTGTATTTGATTTGAATTAATATTATTTCAAGTGTCGAAAGCAGTTTTCAATTCAGAATCGCAAAGTGTCGTCCTTGTCTTCCTTTCGTCTTTTGAAGAGAAATTTGTTAGTACTATCGCTTTGAAAGAAAAGATAATTCATATTTCTACTTAGCATTCTTTTTTTCATTCACACATTAAGAAAGCGGAAAACAAATACATGCATGTGCATTTGCATTTAGGCTGCTTGTCAATTTTGATTTAGGACAATGCATCTAGTGTGTGCTCTCTGCTCTATGTTGAAAGAATCTCGGTTCTCTTTCCTTAGTAGCTAGGATTTTCATTGTAAAAATAAGAGTAAACGATTGTTTATCATCTTAGATTGCATATTTAGGAATTGTATATCTACATCACGCGGTGAACCTTAAAGGCAAACTTCTTAAGAAAGATCAACTGTAAAATAAATTCAATGAACATAAAAATGCTTTGGAACCTAACGCACAACATTTAGAAGTCTTGGCTAGAGACGTATTTCGGCGTCGTAAAGCCTAGTAACTATCGCTTTCATCATAGTTTGGGTGATTCCTCCTCTTTGAGACGACAAGTGCCAGTACGGACTTGTGCTCCCACGTAACGTCGAGTATATATTGGGATACCACAATAGGCTATATCCTTTATCCTTAGGAAGCCGTGTCTACCACCCTATCGATTGCAATGCACTGAACATAACATTCGGGAAGATTGATTGTCGTACCGTAAAAAGTATTCAGCAACTTTGCAATTGGTTTGGTAATCCCTCTGTCTAGACTTCCATGGTAGTCACTTTCGTTCCTTTTCAGACTCCTTAAAAGAAAAGGTCCATCTGAGCACTTGTCACTTCAGGCTCATTAAAAATCAAAGGCGACTAGAGTCATCTTTAGCTTTTTCTCGACTCTTAAAAATTGAAAAAGCAAGTTGTGTCAAAGCGTCATAAAATTTATTTTAATCAGAATAACGTCATTGTTCCCTCGTTGATCTTAGTTTGAGAAAATGGAGTCCACCAACCAAGGATTTCCCCTTTGGGGAAATCCTAGTCCTTTCTCCTCTTGGGGAGATGTTGGTGCACCTCATATGGCCACATTTTTCCCTTCCAGGACTGACAATTGGCCTGCTAGTATGGCTCTTCTCGAACTCTGTCGTTCAAAGCACCATGATTCCTGAGCAATCAAATCAACAACCAAATGATACTAAGGTTACCCCCCAACCTTCTACTTCGTTTTTTTCTCCCTCTCCTCCTTCCTCTTCGCTTGGTAAAGTTGGTAAAACTAAAAACCAAGTAACTGAGAATAAGAAGAAAGGGAAGGAGAAGAAGAAGAAGGAGCCAACGGCCAAAAGGGGCAACCATGCATCGTCTAGTGAAAATCCACACACTACATCGTCCAAACCTAAATCTCCATGTGTCATTTTCAAAGGATACCACTATCATCGAGATTGTCCTTGCATCCCACAGATCTTAAGGGACTGGTCTCCCCGCTTGCACAATCCGGTGTCGTCAAACTCTGACAATAATGTTGAAAGTACACCGTCAACTAGTGAAAATGAAGTCGCTGGATAGAGAGGAAGATCTAAAATTCCTTGTAGACTGTGTGAAGGTGATGATGCCATCCACCATTGTCCCTTCCTAGACGAAGCTAAAAGAGTCTTGGATAAGCACCCTGCTTCACCGCTACGGCTTCCTCCTGAATACAAGAAACTCTTGCCGAGTCCATCGCTAGTTGAAAATCTGACTAACACACCTTAGTGGTCAGTCGAAGCATCTATCATTGAACATAAACCCTCCGAGTCCACACTAGACGAAAGTCAACGGGTCAGACAGCAATCGACCCAGTTTTGTCTTCAGAAGGTCCACCTTCAGATGATACAGTCACCAAGGAGAATGAGAATGACACCGTTCAAATTCTCTTCATAAACATAGACTCCGATGAACATGGGAAATCTACCCATTCCTTTACCGTGGGAAGGAAATCTGTCAGAGACGTATTCGGTCGTTTATTTGGTCCCACCTCTAAGCAACCTAGTGGTTTCCTTCGACTGGAATCTACTAGGCAGACCCTGACTACCATCTAATGTACCATTTTGAATCATAGTACAAGCTTACAGAATGGTCATGGTCGGTACTATAATAGATTAAGGGGCTTCTGTGAGTATCCTTTCCTCAACTGCTTGGAAAGCACTTGGTTCTCCATCGCTTCTGCCTAAGATGCGAAATATGGCAGGCTTCGACAAAGGAACCAGTCGACTGTTAGGGATCCTTCCAAGTTTGCCTATAAATTTGAGAAGGAAAACCGTTTATCTGAACGTAATGGTAGTCCAAGGAATTTTAGATTACAATCTACTCCTTGGGTGTGACTACATTTATAGCATGGGAGCCATTATCTCCTCACTCTTTTGAGTGATGTGTTTCTCACATGAAGGCAGAGTGGCCCAGCTCGTAGACCAGCTTTCATTCCCTGACTCACACATAGCTAATAGTCAAATTCCATCCCTAACTAGTCCTTTTACGCAAGGAATGTCTCATCAATCTCCAGTCCGTCCACCTGATGAGCACGAGCGATTCGGTGATTGTGACTGAAACCCAGGAGGCATGCACCCTGGTCTGCTTTGGCAGGAAAACCCTAGTTATAAGGTAGGTTTCCGAGTAGTAATATGACTAGTTTGACTATCCTG
>APFE030482173.1:0-20092 GCA_000404065.3 Pinus taeda
ATTATTTTTATTTTAATTACAATAATTTACATTATCAATTACTTTTACCTATTAAAAAAAACAGATAATAAACCAAAATACTGCATAACACTTATTTAAATTTCCACAATCCTCACAATATGAGGAAAAAAATAGGTATATCATTATTACAATAAAATACTATGATAGTTGTCTCTAATGTTGTCATACACTGCACTTCTTTTGCAAAAGTCAAAGTATTTACGACAATAAACCCGTCGTTCTTGGGTTGATGTACTTTGTGTCAATTTTTATGGCGAGAATTATGATTTGTACTTTTAACTTCAATACACATCATAGTTGCGGTGGTCGTTTGCCATTAGGAACCTTAAGCCATTGGTAGGTGGAAAAAATGTGATGGCGCATATAGAGGTATTGTTTGGTTTTGCACGAGTGTGAGATATGTTATGACTTAATAGATTTAAATATTTCTGCTAATCATGTATTAGTTTAAATGTTACATGCAATATTAAAATAAGATATATTATTAATTATATGATAAGTTAATGTCATATTCTATGTTATTTTTTTTAGAGGCATTATCTATAATTATATATATTAAAATTTTTAAAATATTTGGTTTATTATAAATGTATATGTGGTTTTAATGTTTTGATTTTGAAATATGAATATAATAAAGTTTTAGAATTTTTTATTTTTATCTTTTGGAGTGATTTTGGTATAGATAGATTTTTTTATCTAATAAAGTTTATATAAGAGTTATTGGATCCAATTTTTTCTTTTAATAATTACTCATGGTTTTAAGGTTATTTTCAGGTTAATAATGTGGCTATTTTTGTAAACAAAACTATATTCTTCATAAACAAATCTAAATGTAGCAATTTCAGAGGAATTATCCTTGTCACATTCTGAGAATCCTTGGTTAACAAAACATCAATTCACTCTTTTATTGCTTCAATTTCTAGACCAAACAACTTTTGGAACTCAATCACCAATTAGTTATTGACTTAAATTTTTTTGGCCTACAAGATGCAAACAATTGTAGTTTTTCTTATGTAGCTCCTTTCTTCATTAACAAATTCAATCTCTCTTATTCTCATCCACTTATGGAAGTCGTAGCATCCCAATTTATCTCCTTGGAATTTTTTTAATTAAATTTTTTTAATGTCGTTTTTCTTATGTAGCTCCTCTCTTCATTAACAAATTCAATGACTCTCTTATTCTCATCTACTTATGGAAGTTGTAACATCCCAATTTATCTCCTTCGAAATTTTTTAATTAAATCTTTCTAAAACTATGGATGGATATTTTTTATTTTGTACTATATTAATCACCGCGAGGTAGACATACCATAGTGTTCTAAACATTATAAATACTTTTACTTTTGTATTATAATATGATGAAGTTAACTCCATAGCATGAGTAACTGTGGTGACATTACCACAAGCGGGGAAATGTAAGGCCTATAAGGAATTCCTTTATTAATCCTCTATCTATCCTACTCTGCCATCTTCACCTAATTTAAGTTATGAATATTGGAGAAAACCAATTTCTTTATTTAACCACCACCCTTATACATTAGCAAGGTGTGCCACCTTCATTCAAGGAAAAAAAAGAATTAATGAAGGGACCTTCTTATTGGGGCTATGCATGAGAAAATTTGAATATGAGGAAACAAGATGGGAAAAGGGGAAGAAAAGAGAATTTTTTAAGAGAAGTAAATGAAGAAAAAAAAGTTCCATGAGTATATAGATTAAACCAAGTATGAAAATATAAGGAGATACCTATTAAAATATTTAGAAATCTAGGACAATATGCAATAAGTTTTGTGGCATCAGTTGGAAATTTTATTTGTTCTTTGAAAAGCATGAAAATAAGATACTTATGAGAAATCGAGAAGTATATGAGGAAGTCTTTTGGGTGGTGAGAGGAAGGGAATTTTGGTGCTCTATCCTTGCAAAAATTTGGAGTGGAAGTTATTCTGGTTGAATTTCATGTAAATTGAACTCAAAAACCAGTATGCCCACCTTTCCCTAGTGGTATCATGGTCTAGCTAGGTGGTGGAATTCTACAATACAATTACCTATGGTTGGGTGTAAATTGCTTAGTTTTCTAGTCATTGTTGGTCATTTTCTTTGCATTCAAATAATTTTTATTTTTGCCTCTATCAATTTTTTACAATATTTTGGTTACCGATTTTGGATATGTTATGGGTAAACTTATGAAAATATTTTGTGTATTTTCAATTACTGAACTTATAGAATTTTATGTACTTTGTTAGAAGTAATCCATACTCTATAAGTTTATATTTCCCTCTCTGTATATCTATGGAATGAAGAAATATAATGAATGATAGCATGTTATATATTTCTTCCCTTTTTGGCATGGTATTTCATTTATGAACTAGGAGAATTTATTCTTGGTAGCTATAGGAAATTTATGTTTATCTTCCATGTGATATGACGATAGTACTTTGTAAATCATGAGTTTATATATGTACATCTATTATAAAGAGTTTTTATAAATATTAATTTTCATATACAATGTTTTGTTTTAACAAAAATGCAAAAACAAACCAAAGAGGAGTTTCTGCAAAGGACAAGAGAGTGGTCGTGAGTTGTCATAATGTATTTTCAACAACAAACAACAGAGTTGTGGAAGTAAATGAGAGAACTACCATCATTATAATAGGGAATAGCCACAACGTAGTTTCAACAACGAACAACTACAACTCTATTAGACAACTCTATAAACAACAACATAGTGGGTCCTTCGGCAACCTTGTTACATTACATAGTTGGTCAAAACATTTGAACAACAACATTCACATTGGGCCAAGGTTCCCTAAAAATGTTTGATTCCTGCACTTTTAGAAAACTCAAGTAGAAAAAATTCTGATATGGGAAAAACCACTATATGTTTTAAACTTATAGCAAATCCCCAAATTAGGAGATCAATCTTAGCAACATAATGTTCCCAAAACACATTCTTTGGTGGACTCAAAAGCTATTTTATAATAGCTTCAAATAAATTTCACCTTGCATTCAAATTTGCATAAGTATGTGGATTGCTTTGAAAGTTCATAATTTTATGTTTTGATATACAATTTTAGCGTAGTTTCTTTGTTTAATTTTTCACATTGTTTAAATTAACACTATTGTTAACTTAACTTTTCCTTAACAGTTAAAATTTTACAACAAAATAAAACTCTATATAACCCGATTTTGATACTGATCTAAATTGCACTAGCACCAATATAATCAATCCATCCAACAAACAGCTTTGTCTAAATTCAATTCACACATTATTTCATTCATCGAGGAAGATAAAATTTAAGTCATTTTATTGAACAAAGCTTGCAAGGTATGCACCATGATTTAGTTTTCTCAAAAAAATTTAGAGACATTGAATTTTGCAATCGTATCAAATTTATAATTTTAAAAATCTCGATTTTTTCTCACTATGATAATAGTATAAAAAATTAAACGAATCAAATAATGTGTGATTTATTACGCCAACAGGCATCCCTCTTATTGGAATTGGGCACTTTAATCATTTTACTAATGAAGAAAATTGATTGGATGGTTTAAATTTAAAGATGCTAGTATATTCTCGTCGTTGCCACAATATCAATGGATTGAATTCACACCACTAACTTCCCTGCATATCTAAATCGCATGATTAAACCTTGTTTAAATTATTTTTTTACAAAGCTCCATTAAAAATTTACCATTCCATTTGTTAATTGACATCTAGGATTAACCATAATGGGAAGACTACAAAATGTAACACACACCTTACACATACACTTGGCATAGTAGTGGAAAGATGTATTTTCGAATAAGATGATCATCTGTTTCAAACCATTGGTAACTTGTGTCCAATTCTAAATAACAGATGTTGGTAACTTACAAACTAACTTAGGAAGGTAAAGGGCCTTTTCTCTTAACAAGATGTTTAACACTTCTTTAAATTGCATTGTAAAATAACCTATTATGTATTTAGTTAGAAAGGATAAATTTTCCTTAATCTCTTTCTTATTAAGCTTGAAAACATATGTTATCATTTAATCTTTAATTTTTTCCCTAGCAATAAACTTTGTGAATGTAACTATATTCACATTCTTTTAGGATGAAAAGTTACAATGCCAATTAATTTGTATTTTTTTTAAGAAAGACTGTTTTATGAATCTCCTCATTTCAATTGACATTTAATAATTTCTTTTTTGTTAATTTATATTTTTCATTGTACCAACTATTACAAGCTATCTTATTGTATATTTTTGTACCTATCTTGAAAGCATTCTTTCTTTATCCATATCAAAATATTTCATGAAATTGCATATATTTACACAGGTAAATTTCACTATTTTTCCATAATTTACTTTATATATAATGTTTTTAGTAAGTATTTTTTGTTTCATCTATGTTTAAAAGGAAAAATTTAACATTTAAAGAAATTTGAAAAAGCTATCCCTAATTATTTAAATTCACATTTAATTAAATATTCTCTTATATTATTTCCAATAATATAATCACTTTATACTATATACAAATAGTCCAGAATCCGTCATTACTAAATTCACCATTTAATTAAATATTATCTTATATTATTTTCCAATAAATGTAATCACTTTATACTATATACAAATAGCCTAGAAAGCTTTAGATAAACAATAATTAGATACATTATTAAAACACTCCAAATAATAATTTATAGCAATTACTCTTTCTCTCCACATGGGAATATGCATAGTTTATTAGACTTATTCTGAATCATTCTTGTGAAAACAATCTATAGATCTGGAACATATAAATTATGTAATTATAAAATTACTTCAAATATAATAAAAAATATAATTAGATATTGCGATAAACTAATGATGAAATATTGCGAATATGTAGATATTGGAATATAATAATGAAGAAATGCATTGAATATGCATATATAGATATTGATATAGAATGAGATGTCAATATATAATAATTTAATGATTATGAAGTTTTTAAGTTGTTAGAAAAATTTAATTTAAGGAAGTACAAAATAATTTTTTAAACTAGTTTTGAGTTTATGGATGAAACTAATATATTAATAAAAAATGATAATGGATTTTTATTCAGGGTAAGATTAAAAGAAAAAAAAGTTTAAAGGTAATAGTGTATATATTTTTAATTATTTAAAAAAATTTAGTGATAAGAGGAATAGTGTGTAGATTATTAATTATTTAAAAATTTTGAGTGATAAGAGGGATAGTGATAATGATAGTGGTAGTGATAGTGATGAAATATTTTTTTACCAATTTAAAATTTAGATATGAAAGTATAGTATATGTTTTTTTTGGATTTAATTGTCTTCAAATAATATGATCATCCATTTCAAACCATTGGTGACGTGTCCAATTCGAAATAACAGTTCTCGGTAGTTTCATTAAATTGTACATCAATTTCACCCTTTCCTGCTGTTAATAATAACTCCAAAAAAAAGGTGTCTGTAGTTTCATTAACTTGTCCATCAATTTCACCACTCATGATCTTAATAATAACTCTGCCACTCCATCTCTGATTGTAACGCGGAGGAATAATAGAATAACTCTCCCACTCCATCTCGGATTGTAACCTTGAGGAATAGTAGAATAACTCCGCCACTTCATCTGGTATTACAACATGGAGGAATAATAGCAACTTGAGCATTTTAAATTTTCATTAAATATTTATTGTATCTATTATTCATTACCATTCCATCTATTATAGTCTAAGGCTTTGTGGATGCATGCATTTCTTAGCACTTGGGTTGTTGGAATTGTTGAAGGATTATTGCAACGATTGCTGGAAGGATTGCCAGAATGATTTGCAGGCTTCTCTCGGCTTCTATCTGCTAAGAAAGGTGCAGAACCTTTCACAGCCTTCCTTTTCTCTAGGTAGTGTTTTTTTCAGGGTTTCCTTCAAGATGCACTGGAGGAACCCTTTTGGTTGAAAATGGTAATAGTAGCATCAAGAATTAAAATTCATTTATCATGAGGTGCACTAGTAGATGGTACCAGTAGATGGTGATAGGGGGATGTGGGTAAGAACCAAGTTTTCTTTTAGAGTAAGTTTATTGTATTTTCTTTTTATTAAAAAAAAATTAAACAAACAGAGTTGGTGGTGCCTCAAAACACCCCCTTTAAATTTTGAAATTTATAATTGAGCAAGTCTGTGGAGCCCGAGAGGTGTACACAGTCGAGCCACCATTTTTTTCTCCCCGGCCTCCATAAACCCTAATGCCTCCTGCATTCTTAGTGTGGCTCTCTGGCCAAACGGATCCAGGTTCAAACTTGGCACAACCCAGTGGTTGTATAGTTGATCCTTTCCCCTTACCTACTCTGCAGCACCCTCATCTTCCATCGGCTACCTCCTCTGCCATATTTCAACCCTATTCGAATCACTGTGATCATCATCGACATTCTCACACAGCCGGCACACAGTCCTTCTTGGCCTCGTCCTATATATGCCAAAGCTAAGTGGCATATTCTTGAAACATTTGCAGTCATTTGGTTTGTGTTGCCTGATATTCTTTGCATCTATTGAGTTACTCTTTCCTTGGAAATAAAGAGCAGCTGACTTCATACATGCTCCAGGATTTCATTTTATTTATTTTGTTTTTCCTTTCAAATAAGGTAGGTTTGATATCACTATGTTGAATTTGCATAAATTTGGAGCATTCTATAAAAAAAATTGACATCAATATTGAATTGAAATCAATTACAGATTTCACTTTGAATTGGGTTTTAAAAATTATTAGTTTAAATTTTAAATTCATATCAAAAGATTTCATAAAATTGCATATATTTACACATAGGTAAATACCGCTATTTTTCCATAATTTACTTTATATATAATATTTTTAGTACCTATTTTTTGTTTCATCTATTTTTAAAAGGAAAAATTTAACATTTAAAGAAATTTGAAAAGCTTATCCTTAATTATTAAATTCACCATTTAATTAAATATTCTTTTATATTATTTTCCAATAAATATAATCACTTTATACTATACACAAATAGTCCAGAAAGCTTTAGATAAACAATAATTAGATACACTATTAAAACTCCAAATGTTAATTTATAACAGTTACTGTTTCTCTCTCCATGGTTGTCTGCATAGTTCATTAGACTTATTCTGAATTATTCAATTAAGTAATTATAAAATTATTTCAAATATAATATAAAATATAGTTATATATTGAGATAAACTAAATGATAAATATTGTGAATATGTATATATTGGAATAAAATAATGAAATTTTGTTGAATATGCATATGTAGATATTGATATATAATAAATTTAATGATTATGAAGTTTTTAAATTGTTATAAAATTTAATTTACACCAAAGGACAAATTAATTTTTGAGTTTATGGTTGGGCTAATATATTAAGCCACTTTTTTTTTATCCACGACCTCCATAAACCATAATGCTTCCTGCATTCTAACCGTGGCTCTGTGGCCAAAATGATCCAGGTTCAAACTCGGCACAACCCAGTGGCTGTATAGTTGAGCCTTTCCCCTTACCTTCTCTGCAACGCCCTCATCTTCCATCGACTGCCTCCTCTGCCAAAGTTCAACCCTATTAGAATCACTATGATCGCCATCCACATTCTCACACAGTCGGCACACTGTGATTGCCATCCACACTCTCACACAATCGTCACATTGTCATTCAAGGCCTCCTCCTATATATGTCAAAGTTACGTGGCATATTCTTGAAACATCTGCCGAGTCACTATATCGACCCGCAAACCCTTTTCCTCTCTTTTTGGCTGCAACCATTTTGTTTGTGTTGCCTGATATTCTTTGCACCTATTGAGTTACTCTTTCCTTGGAAATGAAATTTCCAAGCAGCTCGCTTCATACATGCCGTAGGATTTTATTTTGTTTTTCGTTTTAAATAAGATAGGTTTGATACCATTATGTTGAATTTGCATAAATTTGGAGCATTCTCTAAAACAAAAAATGAGATCACTTGTAAACTAAAATCAATTATAGATTTTAGTTTGAATAGGGTTTTAAAAATTATTATTTTAAACTTTAAATCCATATCAAAAGATCTCATAAAATTGCATATATCACTATTTTTCCATAATTTACTTTATATATAATGTTTTTAGTAACTATTTTTTGTTTAATCTATTTTTGAAAGGGAAAATTTAACATTTTAAGAAATTTGAAAAACTTATCCCTAATTATTAAATTCACCATTTGATTAAATATTATCTAATATTTTTTCCAACAAATATAATCACTTTATACTATATACAAATAGTCCAAAATACCTCATTACTAAATTCACCATTTAATTAAATATTCTCTTATATTATTTTACAATAAATATAATCCCTTTAGACTATATACAAATAGTCCAGAAAGCTTTAGATAAACAATAATTAGATACACTGTTAAAACACTGCAAATATTAATTTATAGCAAGTATTGTTTCTCTCTCCATGGGAATTTGCATAGTTCATTAGACTTATTGTTCAATAATGTAATTATAAAATTAATTCAAATATAATATAAAATACTATGAATATGTAGATATTGGAATAAAATAATGAAGAAATTTGTTGAATATGCATATGTAGATATTGATATATAATATCATAATTTAATGATTATGAAGTTTTTAAGTTGTTAGAAAATTTAATTTACACCAAAGGCAAATTAAGTTTTTAAATTAATTTTTGAGTTTATCACTGAACTACTATATTAAGCCACAATTTTTTATTCACAGCCTCCATAAATCCTAGAGCCTCTTGCATTCTAACTGTGGCTATGTGGCCAAATAGATCCCGGTTCAAACTCGGCACAACCCAATGGTTGTACAATTGAGCCTTCCCCTTACCTTCTCTGCATCAACCTCATCTTCTATCGACTGCCTTCTCTGCTAGATTTCAACCCTGTTTGTATCACTGTGATTGCCATCCACATTCTCACACATCCGACACATAGTCCCTTGAGGCCTCCTCCTATATATGCCAAATCTATGTGGCATATTCTTGAAACATCTGCCGAGTCACTCTGGCAGCATATATCAACCCGCAAACCCTTTGCGTCTCTTTCTAGCCGCATATATCGACCCTCAAACCCTTTGCCTTCTCTTTCTGGTTGCAGCCATTTTGTTTGTGTTTCCTGATATTCTTTGCACCTATTGAGTTACTCTTTCTTTGGAATTAAAGAGCAGCTGGCTTCATACATGTCACAAGATTTCATTTTATTTATTTTGTTTTTCTTTTTAACGCTATGCTGAATTTGCATAAATTTGGAGCATTTTGTTAAAAAAAAAAAGAGATTACTGGTGAACTGAAATCAATTACAAATTTCAATTTGAATAGGGTTTTAAAAATTATTAGTTTAAACTTTAAATCCATATCAAAAGATTTCATAAAATTGCATATATCACTATTTTTCCATAATTTACTTTATATATAATGTTTTTAGTAACTATGTTTTGTTTCATCTATTTTTAAAAGGAAAAAATTTACATTTAAAGAAATTTGAAAATCTTATCCTAATTATTAAATTCACCATTTAATTAAAAATTCTCTTATATTATTTTCCAATAAATGTAATCACTTTATACTATATACAAATAGTCCAGAATAACTCATTACTAAATTCACCATTTAATTAAATATTCTCTTATATTATTTCCCAATAAATATAATCACTTTATACTATATACAAATAGTCCACAAAGCTTTAGATAAACAATAATTAGATACACTATTAAAACACTCCAAATATTAATTTATAGCAATTACTCTTTCTCTCTCCATGGCAATCTGCGTAGTTCATTAGACTTACTCTAAATCGTTCAATCAGGTAATAATAAAATTATTTCAGATATAATATAAAATGTAATTATATATTGAGATAAAATAATGATGAAATATTGTGAATATGTAGATATTGGAATAAAATAATGAAGAAATGTGTTGAATATGCATATGTAGATAGATATTGATATATAATATCATAATTTAATTATTATTAAGTTTTTAAATTGTTAGAAAATTTAATTTATACAAAGGAAAAAATAAATTTTTAAACTAATTTTTGAGTTTATGGCTTACCTAATATATTAATAAAAAATGATAAGGGGTTTTTATTTAGGGTAATATTAAAGAAAACAAAGGTTTAAGGTAATAGTGTGTATATTTTTAATTATTTAAAATATTAAGTGATAAGCGGGATAGTGTGTATATTATTAACTATTTAAAAATTTTGAGCCATAAGAGGGATATTGATAGTGATGAAATATTTTTTTACCAATTTAAAATTTATGTATGAAAGTATAACATATGTTTTTTTGGATTTAATTACCATGAATTTAATTCTGCTATTATTAAGAGTCGTATTAATCTTGGAGAAAAACGATTGGAGGATTATTAGTTACTTGGAAATGTATTAATAACTCTTTTCCAAAAGAATAATAGCATTGGGACCAACACAACCTACATCTTCTCTTCTAGCCTATCAATGTATATGCCAAAAAAAAAGGTATAAGGGACACCCTTTTTTTTTGCTAATGCAAGAGTCGGACCTTCTATTTCATTAATAAAATACAAAATTTACATCTATTCACAAAGGAGTTGTGGACCAAGGGAGAGACCCACAAACCAAACTGAGAACAGGCATGAGGCCTCAGCCCCTACCTCGAAAAACCCGGTTTCTAAATGCGTAAAATCAAAACAAAGATGAAACCTGCATCGTAACCAAAACAATAAGCCTCCCGCCTGTGAGAAAATTCCTCCCACCAAGAAAAAGGAGCATTAACTCTTCCCACCAACTTCCAGACATGCCGCTTTAATCATCACCGTAGAACCTGTTGACCCAATCTAACGGTAGAGGATTAATTCGCCCCATCAAGAAGCGCTATACCTACCACTTAGACAACAAACTTGCACGATTAATCACAGCCGTCGATCTGCCTCGCTTGATCTAACGACAAAGGTTCATATCACGTTGAACAATATCACTGAAATTTAGCGTGCAATGAGGGCGGTATTTTAGCCAACCCCACCGCCACGTGTAGCCAAATGTATGTGTTCGCTTCCAGAACAGAAATACCATTTCCCGCTTGTGAGGCCTGTGATCGCTGGAAAACCGCCCCTGCCCCGGAATATTGTGCATGGGCGGAAAACCCATGGTATTGCGGCTGCCCATAGTTCCCAGGTTCTAACCTTTCGTATTGTTTTCTCCTCCAGAACTAAGGAGAGAAGAAACTCCCACTAAATTGTCTAGCTTCGAAGAACCAGAGCCACCTGACTTGCTGTTGCCTGGAATCGCAGAATTAACTAGACTCTGTCTCCATGGCTCTACTCCGAAACACGAACCTGTCTTCATTTGCCTGGTCATTGCAATTCACTTTTAACCTACCCTGAGGCAATTCTTTCCAGCTCATCGTAATCCTGTTCTCTGTGTTAATCACACCTTGATTGGCCAGAAGATCCGCCAATTTATTGGCTGATCTTCAGACATGTTTGAAGCTAGCTGTATGAAGGATCTAGATGTGTTGCTGAATCCATTGAAAGCCCTGGATCAGCCTCTAGTTCCTTGAGACCTTTTCTGGCTTTGTTCCCCTGCTGATCCTCTTAACCGATTTGATGATTGACTTAGAATCGGCTTCAACTATCACATTTTTTCGGTTATCCTGTTCCAGGAAATCTACACATTGCTCCATAGCCATCAATTCCACCATGTTATTGGTGGATTTCCCTAAATGACAGTAGAAGATAAAAAGGACACTTCCTTTCTCATCCTTTAACACTCCTCCATAACCAGCGATACCTGGGTTGCCTTTAGGAGCCCCATCTATGTTAAATTTCAAAAAGTCCTTAGCGGGAGGATGCCAAAAATCTTGCTCAGAATCCAGGGAGAATACAGTGCTCTCCAGTCCCTAAGGAATAATTCCTTGCAACCCCAAGTCATGTGAGAATTCTCAAATCAGCAACTGAAGGTGGGTTCTTGGGGAGAGTTCGCACAATAGTGCCGACCGTTTCCCTGAGTTGATTTAAGATATGCTCAAAAAGTTATTGGGAAGGATTCTTTTCATTCTTGAATATTCTGTTGTTTTTTTCGTTCTAGACATTCCAAATAATGAAGCTTGGAATGATGGCCCATGCTGAGCCTAGAATTTCATTATCTGAAAAGTTTCTTCTCCAAATGATTAGGGTATTGATGATACTTCCTTTGTCCCTATCAGTCTATTGGAAAATGGAGGCAAAAGAATCCCACAAACTGGAGGTGAAAATGCAGTTGTTGAGAAGGTGCTCCATAGTTTCCTCTTGGGCTTCACAGAGCTGACATCTGGAAGGCCTAAGTATACCCCTCTTCCTAATATTTTCCCAGGTCAAAATTTTCCTATGCTAAACCAGCCACATGAAGAGTTTAATTTTCATCCAGCCTTGATGTCTCCATAGGCCTTGCCAAATCTTATCCGGAGCATGAGAGTTAAGGTCAAAGAGAATGAGTTTAGCTTCCTTGAGATTAAAGGCTCCCTCATTCTTGTTACCCCATCTTAGCTAGTCTTGCTCCTCTAACCTCAAAATCTTCCTTTGTTCTACCATTTTTTTAGAGTCTTTGCTTTAGCCTTCATGGGGCTATCATCCCTAAAATCAAAGTTCCTCCAGGTTCTACATTTCCCCATACTACTGGTTTGATCCCAAAAGTATTTTACTTTAGATAACCCTTTGGTGTCTATTTCTTCCTTGAGATCCCTCAAATCTTCTTTTAACAAAATTGGTTCTTGTTGCCATCTATCCTCCCAGAATAGGGCTAGGTTTCCATCTCTGATTTCCCAGAAACTATTTCCTTGGACAAAGCTTAGGCTATCCCATGCCTTATTCCAAATGTGTGATCCCTTTCTATATCCTGACATTCTTACTAGATCATTGTTTTTCCAATTGCTGGCATATTTTTCTTTCCATATCCTAGCCCACTGGTCCTCTGGGTCTTTTACCCATCGCCACCATAATTTAGCTCCTAAAACCTTGCTTAGAATATCTGGATCATCTAATCCAAGCCTTCCATAGTTTTTAGGTTTGCATATTTTTTCCCAAGCAACCAATGCCCATTTATTTTTTTCTTCCCCCTTGCCACAAAGAAAGTCTCTTTGTATGGATTTGAATTGATGGAGGACTCCTATTGGTGCTGGGAGCGATGAAAGCATGAAGAATGGGATTGATTGAAGTATAGCCTTGGTTAGCACCAACCTACCGGCCATATTTAATGATCTAATAGTCTATTTCCTGATTTTGTCTTGCAATTTGTTAATCACAGGTTCCCAGATGCTCTTGTCTAAAGGTTTGGCCGTTAGAGGAATTCCGAAATATTTTGAAGGGAGGATCTCCCTTTAAAATCCTAAAATTCTGGAAATATTTCTTTGAATAGCAATGTGAGTATTAAAGAAAAAATTCTTAGATTTGGAGAGATTAACTTCCATGCCTGAAGCCATGGCAAATTCTTTCAAGATTTTCTTATAAGCTAGAGCTTCTTTGACTGTGGGAATACCCTCCAACATAGTATCATTAACAAATTGTTGATGAGTTAAGGCCTAGCCATCCTTTGAAATTTGGATACATTTGAATTTCCCTTCTATTTTAGCATGCTTGATAGATCGACCTAGCCCTTCCATCATGAGAATGAAGAGAAAGGGAGAGAGTGGATCTCCCTACCTGAGGCCTCTTGAAGGAACAAAAGTCTCCGAGGGAGATCCATTAACAAGAATTGAAAAACTGGGGGAAGTGACTAGGGCCATTACCCATCTTATCGAGTTATGATCAAACCCAAAAGCAATGAGAAATTTTCTTATCTAGGTCCAGTTCAACTTATCATAAGCTTTGGCTATATCCAATTGCATGATCATTCCAGCTTTCCTGTTGATTTTCAGTGAGTGCACCACCTCATGAGCTTGAATGATGTTGTCGAGGATTTGCCTACCTTCCACATATCCAGATTGTTCAACTGACACCAGGGAAGGAAGAAGAGGTTTAAGTCTATTGGCCACAACTTTGGATATTATCTTGTAGACAACATTGCATAAGAAAATGGGTCTAAACCTATCAGGAGTTTGAGCCAAAGCTTGTTTAGGGATCAAGGAGATAAAGGTTGTATTAAGCACCTTCAATATAGTCTTGTCCCTCCTGGAGTCTTCCACAACGTTCAGAATGTCCTGTTTGACGATATTCTAGCAAGGTTGAAAGAAATCTACATTGAAACCATATAGGCTTGGTGCCTTACCATTCTGCATTTCTTTTACGACCTCACTCACCCCCTTCCATCACTGGTTTGTTGAGGTTGAAGTTGTCCTCTCTGTAAACCAGCTTGGGTATATGCCTTGATATACCCCTGATGGATTGCTCTCTGTCTGAACAGTTTTCCTGTGAAATACCCCAAAAGTTTTGAACTAGCACTGCATCTATTTCTTCATGAGAATAGATAAGGATACCTCCCTCATCCTTGATCGAAGAAATGCTGTTGTGAGCTCCGTTAGCCATAGTGGTTATGTGGAAATATATAGTGTTACGTTCTCCTTCTTTTAGCCATTGCACCCTGGATTTCTGTCTCCAAAAAATCTCCTCTTGTTTACATAAGTTCTCCCATTCTTGATGATATTTGGTTGCTTGATTGCTTCTATCTTTATCAAAACCCTCCATGATAAGGGTTTGGTTGAGTTCCTACATTTTTCCTTCAATAAATTTTTTTGCTTCAAAAATATTACCATACTCCTTCTTGTTCCACTCCTTGAGCCTGAGTTTGATATGTTTTAGTCTTTTATGAAGTAGGAACATTCTTGTGCCCTGAATATTCAACTCTTTTGCCCACCAGATGGCTATGTTGTTGATGAAATCTGGGTGGGAGAGCCAGATGTTTTCAAATCTGAAAGGTTTATTCCTGGGGGTACCAATGCCCTGAATGTCCAGTTACACCGACTAGTGATTCGAGCCTCCAAAGGGAAGCTTGCAACTATGTCCTCTGAGATTATGAATCTATCTAATCTGGATGCCACCTAAGATTCTCCTCCTCTTTTATTGTTCCAAGTAAAGGTACCATTACTCATAACAATATCCACTAGCTTCATATTGTCTATGAAGGATTGGAAAGCACAAGAGTCTTTATTTAGAGTTCTGGTACCCCCTTTTTCTATGACAGTGATTTTATCATGTTGAAATCACCCCGCAAGATCCAAGGGATTCTTGCATGTCTTTTCCTAAGATCCTGTAGGGAATCTAGAAGCTTGAGTTGACCATCCATCCTTTGGGGGGCATACACATTCGTGACCAGGTAGACTTCCTTATCTCCCACTAGTTGTATGACCCCTGAAAGATAATCCCTAGCTGCCTCTGCATCTATAATGTCAATTTTTTGGGGGTTCCAAAGCATGAGAATGCCTCCTGCTGAATTCTCTGCTTTGACTTCTAGAAACTCAAATATATTGAGCCATTTGTTGTGAATCTCTTCTATTTTTTGAATGGAACATTTAGTTTCCTGTATGAATATCACATCTGGTGATGCTTGTTTCATCCTATTACTAAGTAATCTTTGTTTTCTTTTACTACCTAGACCTCTGATATTCCAAGATGTAAACTTCATTATTAAAGATTTGTAAAGGAGTAGATAGTTAGTCTTTCATCTTACCCGAATCTATCATTAGCTTTCCACACTCCATCAAGAGATCATTCTGCTTTTTTCTGCCCCTCTTCTTTCCTGGATTTCTAGTAGCTAAACCTAGAGTTGATTTCATTGTTTTCATGCCTTTGCGTTCCTGCTTGTCAATGGTTTTTCCTTTATCCAACCCCCTCTCCTTAGTTTTCCATAAAAACAACTGCTATATTATGTTGCATTCTTCTTGAGGCAACGACTATCCCTCCCGTGGTTCCCTCCATCAAGAACCCTTCCAGGTCTAGGTGTTCCTTTTCAAGGAACACTTGTAGCTCATGGTCCTTTAGATCTATTTCACTCTGGGTCATTTCCTGATGCATCTCTAGGTCTACTTCACTCATCATAGTCTCTTTCTGATAGCCTATATCTTGTGTTGGGTTGTTGTCTTCTTCTTTCTCCATTTCATTCAGACCTTCTTCCATAGTTTGGTCTTCTTTTGTGATTTCTTCATTCTCTTCCAGTACTTGAAACTTGTTCTAGCTGCTCTTTTTCCCCTCATTATGTTGTTGCTTTGGCCCTTTTTTACCGCCTTTTCCTCTATTTACCACTTTTTAAAAGCTTTCTGTGTCCTTCATCATATTAGCCTTTCTCTTGTTGTCTGCTTTACTGAGAGGGAAGTCTCTGAATAAGTTCCCATGTTCGTGGCATCTATGGCATCTGAACGGGATATGATCGTAGTCTACTGTTTGCACCCATTCCTCATCAAAAACTTCCAAGATAACTTCATCCGACAGAGCTCCTGATAGATCCATTTCCACTCATATTCTTGCAAAGGAAGTATATTTCCCCCTTCTTGTGGCTTCAGAAGCTTTGACAAAACGACCTAGTTTGCCTATGGCTGCTAGTGATTTAGTTTGCCAGTAGTCAAGAGGTAGGGAATAGAGCCTTACCCAGACTGGTACCAAAGTGAAGGTTTCCCGCTCTGGGAAAAAGTTCATCTTCTAAGGCTGCATATAGAGGCCAACTGCTGCATAAAAGTAGGGTCCTCCTTCAAATATTCTATCTTTATCTTCGATGTTTGTGAACACCACGGTAAAGAATCCCTTTGACCCAAGATGTAGGTCGATGCTTCCTTTGGGTTTCTAGTGATATTTGATCCATGTCTGTAAAGCTTGTTTACTGGGCCATAGTCCCATGAATTTACAGATGATAGCGTAAGTCCCCATGTGTTCCCTATGTGCCTATAGAGCAGGATCATTTAAAACTACTCTAGGAGTGATCTCTGCTTTGGGTTTGCAAGGTCCCTTTGGTTTTTTGTCTCCTTGACTTTTCTCTTCCTCCTCCTTGTCTTTTATGCTACCATTTTCCTTGGTCTTGATCCCATCTATTTCTCTTTCAATATTCCTATTCCCTTCCTCCGCAGATCCTCTGACATTTTTTTCCAGAACTGACTTACCTCTGTTGGCTGTGGCTTCCTTATAGGAGGGAGTGGAGCTCCCTCCTCGACGACCCTCCATTATGATCGACCTCTGTTGGCTATGGCTTCCTTATAGGAGGGAGTGGAGCTCCCTCCTCGACGACCCTCCATTAGGATCGACCTCTGCAACTTGTTGAAACCCTTGCTGCTCGCACTTGTTGAAACCCTTCCAAAATTTTTTTTCGACTCGGTATAAGGGACACCCTTACTTGACTCCTATATAACATTTAATTTCTTCCAACCAACCCTTAGTAGTCCTAAGTCTAACATCAACCCTATATTCAGAAAAAACCATTCTCTTTGAGCTTCTTGGATAACTTTGTCTTAAAACCTATGTTAAAAAAGAAAAGAAAAAAGAAGAAGATAATTAAACAACAGTTCACCTATCTAATTATAAATAATGTATTTGAAATTTTAAATAATCGTTATTGCAAAATTATAAAGTTTGAAAAAAGAATGTCATCAATTTATTTGTAAATTATAATTATTACGATTAAATATATATCATTTAAACCTAAAATTTTCCCAACAAAAGAATTATGTTTGAGATTTCTTATGCGACCATGGCATCACTCTACATGGACCAATGAAGAAAAGGGAAGGATTTCATATTTTAGAAGGTCAAAGTTCTTTAAAAGGAGCATTGTATGAAATTGAGAACTACACTAAATATGCCACTCTACATGGACCAATGAAGAAAAGGGAAGGATTTCATATTTTAGAAGGTCAAAGTTCTTTAAAAGGAGCATTGTATGAAATTGAGAACTACACTAAATATCAGAATTATTTTAACGATTACTGTAACGTTATAATTTTTCATATTTTCTTAGGAATCTAATAATTTTTCATATTTTGAATAATTGTGTATTTGAAACCACTCAAAGACAATATTTTAAAGCTAATTTTAAAATTTATTCCATAGAATTAAGAAGTGTTACACTGAAAATGAAATGCAAGAAAAGCACTTCAAGCAAAGAATTGCATTGGGATGATATATTAATGAAGGGATGGTATATTAAAGCAATGTGTTCTAGTGAATATATAAGATAACAGTATCTTGAACAAAATATTTGGTGATTACATCATAATAAAGTGGGTTGAAAACCATAGAAAGGTAGCATTAAGAAGTCATTTACAGCGCATCATTAAAACCAATACAAAGGTTAACATCTAATTAAAGTGTGCTTATAGATTATATCCAAATACATTTTGTTGTTGCATTTAATTGTAGTGGATTTGAGGAACATATCAAATTTTGTGGAAGGATATTAAAGTGTGCATATAGATTATATCCAAACACATTTTTTTGTTGTATTTAATTGTAATGGATTGGAGGAATATATCAAATTTGGTAGATGGATATGAAAGGAGTGCATGGACAAACATATTAAATGTGTTGTGAATTGGGAAATTTAACATAAGTAGCATTAAATTTCCTAATATTTATTAATTTAACCTCCATATACTGCCTAATCATATTCATGTAGATATTAATGTAGTCCATTACAATGATTAAGTTGTGGTATTAATGCAGTACATTACAAGGATTATCTTATGATATAACAATCTATTTTTTTATTAATAAATAAGGAAACAAATTAATATATAAGAATGTGTTGTTTTAGATATTTAATAAGATAATTTTAATTTGATATTTATGGATTCATTATGATTGACTCAACAAAAATTGTCAAATTCCAACCAAAACTTCCAAAACATCTAGGTTTTAGACAACCCATTAAAAATATTTATAAATATATAAAATAAAGATAATAATACAATCTCGAGATTAAGATCAACCTATATATCATTATTGTTTTAAAACAATGAAGACATATAGACTTAATTGTTTTAGAAACAAATTTTCTTAATGGTTAAGAACATTTAAATTATAATTGTTATGATTATTGTATAATTAAATGCTATATTATTATATAAGACACACTATCTTAATAAATATTAAGAAATTCAAATAATTAAAAAACAATTAAAAACACATAAAATTATGTTGAAAAATATCACAAACTTAAAACAACTACATTTTTTTATTATTCAAATTTCCCAATATTTATTAATTTAACCTTCGTATAACCCATAAGCATAATCAAGTGGATAAAGAAATCCAAGTTTCCTGCTAATTGATAATGTCAAATCTTATGTGTGTGTCGTTGCTTGACTGAGGAAATTTTGTTGGATTCAATAAAAGTGTGTGAGTTATAATTATGAATATTTACATGATGAAATTTTGTTGGATTCAGTAAAAGGGTGTGAGGTATAATTATGAATATTTACATGTGTATTGTTGAATAAAAATTTCATTTACTAATGAACAAATATGGATTTTAAGTGTAATTGGTTGTCATTAATATTGTAGGAATTTTGATGATGTATATGTGTAATATGGGTAATGTAATTGGTTGTTAATAATATTATAGGAATTTCAATATTGTATATGTGTTTAGCTCGAATGTATTAATTTAAATAATTAAATGTATTTAATATGTTATTGAGAATTGTTTAAACATTTTTTAACTTTTTTGAAAGTAATAGAATAATATAATTATATAAGAGAATAATGAAGAAACTCTTCTTATTATATTAAATACATATTAAAATAGGTTAGAAAAATAATATGGATTTATAAAATTATTATAAAAAGTTATATTAAATCTCTTACTGTAATCTTTTTGTTGAAAATAATACTGAGAGGGGGGGTGAATCAGTATTATCTAGTTCTTTTAACAAATCTTCCCTATTTACACTTTGAATTATTTTTTCATATCAGTACCATAAAATAATGAGCAATAAAAACAGACAGTCACATCAAAGAACACCAGATATAATGTGGAAACCCAATGTGGGTGAAAACCACCTGCTGCAATATGACTCTATCTTCTTTCAAATTAGAAACTCCTTTTAAAATGGTCTTGTACTGGTGCAGTCCTTTACCAGTACGCAGGCTGCAACCTGCAGAGAGCTACAACTCTCTCTCGTTT
>APFE030482175.1:0-18742 GCA_000404065.3 Pinus taeda
AAAAGGGAAAAAATTTTCAATTTTAACAGGGTACGCAGGCAGCCTGTTTAACCAGGTGCGTGCACGCTCTGTGTACACAGATACAGTGCGTACAAGTACGCACTGTGTCTAACGCAGAGGGTGCGTACTACTTAAAACAAAGAAAACCTAAGTTCTAACTCGACCCTAAGCTAAGCCACCCAAAAACACAGTCAAGCAACCAAAAAGCAAAAGATACAAGACTCTTTTCAGATCCAAAGTAATGCTCAAAGGAAAAATCAATCACATCAATGGATTCCCAAGTGGAGTCGCCAATTTGTCATGCGGAAAGAGTTATTTTTTGCGGACAAACCTAACCTCCCTAGGAGTCTAAGACTCTCTAGTGACAAACAAGACAAACAAGAGCAATCCTTCTCTAAACATACATTATTCTATGAGAAACCAAGTGTTGTTCGATCCTACCTCAAATCCAACGCTTGTTGTAGCAGTCCAGCCTTTGCTGATCCAGATGAGCTCCTCCTTCACTTTAAGACCTGCATACACTAACAAGGAAAACGATTACATAACACCTGAATATTTCATAAAAAAAGCATATTCATCACATAGACCAAGGAGTACATGAAATAATTCATTAACAACAAATCATTGAGAAGAATGGACTTATTTGTATTAAGGAAACAAAAAAGGAACCATTACAACCTGAGCCTTGGTTTTGTGCAAGCTCCTCCCAGGGTCCAGCAAGAGATTTCCTCTACTTTGACAAGCTCACCCACTCCCACTATGGCAACAAGGAAGGATAGTGATCTCTCCTCACAAGTCAACAATGGAAGTCCTAATTCCAGCAGCATTTACCCTTTAGAATGTTCAGCTTTCAACCTTCCCCTCCTTTGGCCCAAGGCCTGTATTTATAGTATTCTAGAGGAAGTTATTCAGTTCCAACATCAATGGGATACTCCCTCTTTGGATGGGGTAGCTCCTCTCTTGATGGGATAAGTTCCTCTATCATAGGAGTGCATGAACCATCTGGAGGCGCTCAATACACGTCAAACACTCTTCTAGAAGGCTCTAGAAGTGACCACAAGTAACTTTTTAAAGATGAACTCGTGCCTTTTGACCTTTAGAGGGGTACGCACCCATCCCTTGACTTACAGAGCGTACAAGTACGCAGATACAATGAGCTTGGGATGCGTACACGTAGGCAAGGTAGAGAGAACCTGCGTACCCAGAGATAAACATGTTTTTAAGTGACTTTCTCTCTTTTTGAAGTTTGACATGAAAAGCATAGGTATGAGGCTTGACAAGGAGGACAATATGACTATTGATGGAGCCATATTAACTGCAGATAGTCATGGTGAGAAATTTCAGTGTAACACTATGGTATCTTGCAGGGATGGTGTTTGTTCTGGATGTATACTCATAAAACATCATCGAGATAGTTTTGAAAAACGTGCATCTTAGCACGCCTCAACTCCTTTACAACTTGTGCATAGTGATTTATGTGGTCCACTTCCAATTGTTTCATTCTCTGGCTACAAGTATTTCTGAACTTTCATTGATGATTTCTCCAGATGCACTTGGGTATACTTCTTAAAACTCTAGAGTGAAGTATTTAACATGTTCTTGGCCTTTAAGGCCTTTGTTGTAAAACAATCTGGATATCAAATTTTTAAGCTAATATTTGATAATGGCAGAGAATATGTTAACAAAAAATTCATCAACTTTTGCACTGAGAATGGAATTCAAATGCAACATACTATTCCATATACTCCACAAAAAAATTAGTGTAGCTAAAAGGAAGAATCACACCTTAAAGGAAATGGCTAATTGTATACTTCAATCTAAAGGACTTAGTCTTAATTTTTGTGCAGAAGCAATTAACTGTGAAAATTACATAGTAAATCATACTCCTACTAAGGTTTTAAAGAATATCACTCAAGAAGAAGCATTGAGCTCAATTAAACCATATGTGAGTCACTTTCATATTTTTGAAAGTGAAGCATGGGCCCATATTCTATATGAGAAACATAAAGATTTAGAACCTAAGAGTGAAAAATGTATTTTTGTTGGATCTTCTGAAGATTTCAAAGGATATAGACTTATTCCACTTAAGTCCAAAAATGTTATCATTAGAAGAGATGTAAAGTTTGCTGAAAATATATTGGCCTATAAGCCTAGTTTGGTGGATGTGCCACCTCTCTCTATCCCTTCTTCTGAAAATATTTCTTCTTCAGATGATAACAACGAGGATGAAAATCCTCCCCCACCTTCTCGGGATCCTCTTGCAGCTCCTCAACTTCCAAAATGGGTCTGTGCTACTTGGGATGAAGCAGGTGATCCTACAGATCAACGACGTACACATTCTCAATTCGATAGAGCCTTTTCTTTACTGGCTCAAACTTCAACGAATTATGAACCTGACACCTTTGTAGAAGCTTCATGCTAGACACAACTATGAATGAAGAATATTGTTCATTATTGGAAAATGATACACGGGATCATGTTCCTCTTCCAAAAGGATGAAGACTTGTTAGATGCAAATGGGTTTACAGAAACAAGTTTGGACTAGATGGAAAAGTTGATAAACATAAAGATCATCTTTTTTCTAAGGGTTTTTCACAAGTTGAAGGCATTGACTATATTGAAACCTTCTCCCATTTTGCCAAAATGAACTCTATCTGCCTTGTTCTTTCCCTTGCTGCCTCTTTCAAATCGGAATTACATCAGATGGATATTAAATTTGCCTTCTTGCATGGGGACTTGCATGAAGAAATCTATATGGAACAACCTCTTTGCTTTATACAAATAGACTCTAGCCTTGTATGTCAGCTTAAAAATCTCTTTATGGTCTCAAGCAAGCCCCTCGAGCTTGGTATGCCAAAATGGATAGCTTTCTTTTAGATACTGGATTTTCTAGGTGTCATTCTGACAATATTTTCTACACCAAGAAAGTGGGTAAATATCTTATCATTCTTGTTATTTATGTTGATTATCTTATCCTTACTGGTAGTGATCCCAACCTTATAAACCATGTGAAGTCTAGCCTTAAAAATAAGTTTGAAATTACAGACTTAGGACACTTACATTATTTATTGGTCTTCAAGTCTCGCAATCCAAGGAAGGTATTTCCCTTTCCTAGTGCAAGTATGCTTGTGATCTTATATGCCACTTTCACATGGAAGACTGTAATCCAGCCCCTTCTCTCTTTCAGTCTGGAGCCAAACTTTTAGTCACTTGTACTTCCCCTGAAGTTGATGCTACCTTATACCATCAACTTGTAGGAAAACTTTTGTATTTGACCCATACCAGTCCTGACCTTTCCTTTGATGTTGGCCTTATTGCTTAGCTTATGCAAAACCCACATGTAATTCATTAGAAAGTAGCTAAAATAATACTTCATTATGTCCAAGGTACAGTTCAATTTTGGATTCATTACAGTCCAGAAGCACATCCTCTATTGGTTGGTTTCACTGATTCCGATTGGGCTGGTGACCCTGATGATCGGAAGTCTAGTGCAGGTTATGTCTCCACTCTTGGTTCTAGACCTATTACATGTTCTTGCAAGAAACAAAGTGCCATTTCTCTTTCTTCAGAAGAATCTGAGTATCATGGCGTCGTAGAAGCTAGTAAGGAAGCCCAGTGGCTTCGTCAAATCTTGTCAGAGTTTGGTGTTGATATAAGTAACCCAGGTCATAACAAGGAACTACCTAAACTCTTAAATAGTTGAGTTAACTGATAAATTTTGAGATGATAGGTTATCTGAATAAATTTAGATAAGAGATCACAATCATGCAAGTGATCCTATATTCATGAATATGGCAACCAATACACCATTCAAGCATTCATCATCATCCTAGACAAGTAAGATAACTAGTAAACTATGAATATATAGTGATTCACACATTTATTCATAAATCATACAGAACCTTATATAATCCAATTAACATAACAACACAATCAACATTGATAAATCAATATGCATTAACTTTTATACTTATCTGAGTGACACATTAGCTGGCAACTGAGGGAGGGACTTCCACTCTCCACAAAACCATATGACAAGTACACTACTTTATTTCTTGCAACTAACCATCCCTGAGTTATATTCAAAGTCCGAGGAAATGCTTAAATAGGGAAAATTCACACCAATTTCTAGATCTAACACACAAGAGATGTGATCCACTATCCAATGGTTTGCTAACCAAAACAAGGATTTTGGTGGTCTCAAACACAAACATGGTAAGAATCTTTGAATGTCACTGATTATAGGGTTAAAAAGTGTTGAGAAATCTATTAGGGTACTCTTTATTCTAATTTCCCTTGAAATTTATTTGTGAAATTATATTTGTCTTATGTTGATTATATTATTGTTTTAATCATCAAATAAATTCCAAAAATATAGTGGACACCAGATATAGGCACTTAGCAGAGGAAAAAGCCTTAAGGAGGAGAAAACCCAGTCAAACTCTTCCTTTGTAGAATCAAAATCAAGTTGATAAATATCCAAGACCTTCTAAAATAATATCCTCCTCCATCAAGTCAACCTCCTCAGTCCTTGTAATTTTTCTTGCTCTATAACAAACTTGACCTTTTCTATAACTGAAGTTTGGTCCTTCACTACTATATCCTCGACCCTCTTCTATAATGGCGACTTCAACTCTGTATTGTTGTGCCTTCAACCCTTTTTCCTGTAATAGAAGCTTTGATTCTTGTAGTGTTGTGCCTTCTACTCTAAATAGTAACTTAGGTCCTTTATGCAGTTGTAATTTCCCTCCTTTTGGCTACTTCACATCCCTTGAAAAAATTCAGATGGAACTTATTGTCCAATTAGGTCGAACTCACTTTGTTATATATGGTTGTTTTTTCTTGTTTTATTGGGGCCTACATGATTGGTAGGAGAGACCGACATTATGGAGGAGGATAAGACATATTTTTTACATAGAAATTTTATTTCTTGACTCTAAGGAGCCCAAGAAAGGTCTCTTACAAAAATTGACTTTTACTTTGACTAAAAAATCCTAAAAGCATATAATGGAGGATTGACCTATTGACTATTGACCCAAGCATGAAACCTATGCTTTTAATAAGTTAATTTCCTTTAATAATAAAAATATATTTTTCTTTATTTTTACCAATACAATTATGAAGACTAACACTAGTTACAATCCCTTTTTCATTAGGAGCTCAGGACCAAGTGTCGTAAAATGGTCAAAAATGAAAGCGCTCAAAACTAGATCAAACCTCAATGACCAGATAGAGCTCGTCCTCCTGATTTCGACACCACAAACGATTCAAAAAACGGTCGCCGTTTGAGAAAGTTATGCCAAAAACAAAATCACCTAATAACCCTTAATTTTTGAATTTTTCAAAAAAATTTAAAAAAGAATATTCAACAGAATATTCCTTGGAATATTCCAGGGAATATTTCTTTTTGACAGCGAATGGGAAAATGCCACGTGGCAAGCCCGGAGGCCGCCACGTGGCCCAGGGTGACGTCAGCAAGGGTATGGGTGTTGTTTAAAATTTTGGTTGGGTGTATGGAGGATCGAACACACAACCTCCCGCGTACAAGTGCCACGCCTTAACGTTGGGCCACAACAGCGGAACTTGCATGCAATGTGAACCAAACGTTATTTAACTTTTAAAATGGTTTTGGGCGGGAAATGAACGGGGCCAGCCCCCATAGCATATGACCTTAAGCCCAAAACCGTGGGCCTAGACCCTTAACCGCCCAGCACAATTCAATGCAAACCACCAGCCGGGATTTGGACGAATTTTGGACGATTTTTTAGATGATTTTTTTTTTTTGGGTCTCTTCGACCTTCTTAAGCCATTAGCATAGGTTTCACAGCCATCTGAGGTCATTTGCAGGTGTTTTTGCTTCATGGAAGTTCCAGGAGCCACTAGGGCCAAATCAGTTTGGGAGCTGCATTGGGATGTGTGCAGCCATTGAATGTGGAACGAAGGTCATTCCTGAAGGTTTCCAGCATTCTAAATCCATTTCTACAGCTTGTTTTTCTAGTTGAGGCATTCTTCTCACTGTTTAGCTTCAGGGAAGCTTTCAGGGCTACCAGGGCCATTTCAGTGCTTGAGGTGTTTGGGGGTTGTGTTCATCCATTTTTGGTGATTCAAAAGCCTATGTCTGTTATTTTCGAGCTCCTGAGTCTAATGGCAGAGGTTTCAGAACCAATTGAGGTCATCTTCACCTCGAAATTCTCCATGCAAATTTAAAGGGCCTGGGGAAAGTACTGCACAAGGTACAATTTCATTGTTTAGTGTTTGGGAAAGAGCATGTTTAGCTAATTCCTATCTTCTGATTCTATATTTACAGTCAGATATGTCTTTTGAGACACTCATATTCTTGTATTAGCCTTTGTAGCATTTTTAATACAAGAGAACAAGTCTAGTTGGAGAGGCTTGGTCCAGCAGATGTAGCCCAGAAGGGGTGAGCTGCTTTATCATTTTGATGTCTTTATTTGCTAAATATGATATGCTAAACAAAACTGATATAAAGTGTTAAACAGCAAATATACATAACTTGTATACACACATAACCACCTATTCAGCTGCATAAAGTTATTTGTCTTATTCCGCAAGACATCAAACTTCAAGTATGTGTATGTCATAGACTTCTAAGTGTTTACTTCGTTATTTCTTTAGGCAGAGTCTGTAGAGGGCTAGGTAGCCTCTGGAACTCATCCTCTTTTTAGAGGTGACATGTCCAGTGAATGCCCCTACAGTCTATCTCTGTATAAGAAATAGGAAGTTTTCACCTTTTTAGAGGTCACTTGAAGTGTATAACTCACATTTGAAATTATTGAAAAGGGATACCTTGCACCCTTAAACAAGTACATTCCATTTTCAGATCAGATGGTATCAGAGCTCAGGTGTAGCATTTTTTTGTGCAAAAGGTGTTAAAGTAATGCAAGAGATTGACTGTTTTATTTGTTGCAAGTGGTTTCTTGAATAAGAAGGGGTTTTTTGTTTGACATTTGGTTAAAGCTTGTCATTTGATTGAAAGCTTTGAGAACTCTTATTTGGAAGTTTCTTTTGTTTAATTGACCATTTACATAATGTCAACTTCTTCCACAAGTGAAGGTTCCTCCTTCACAAAATTCTTCAATGATGACATGAAGAATGAGTTCCTTAAGGTGAAGGACATGGTGCAGATTCTCATTGAGGATCAAAGAGAAAGTGTTAAGCTTCATGCACAATTGTTGGCTATGAAGGATGAGAAGGAAATAATTCTCCAAAGACAACTCCTTCAAGCTCAAGAAGCTTTGTCCAAGAAAATGTATGAGGATGAGGTAAATCATTCAAACTTGTCTTCAATTTCCTCAATTGAAAAGTGTGTTGGTTCTTTTGAGAAACATACCAGAGGCATAGGGTCCAAATTAATGTTTAATATGGGCTATCAAGAAGGCAAAGGTTTGGGCAAGCATGCACAAGGCATGGTTGATCCTATTTCAGTTGTGGAGCGACCCAAGAATGTTGGTCTTGGATATGAACATTTTAATGGTGAAGAATTCAAATCCTTGAATGCATGTGATGCAAATTTAAAAAGAACCTTTATCCCAAGTTCTCAAATGAATATATGCCAAAAAAAATTTAAGGATGATTTCCATTGTTTTAAGCCATCATTGCAGCAAGTAGAGGGTAAACATGTCGCTTATGGTGAGCATGCAAATGTAAAAAGTTTTCAAGACAAGCACAGTGATGAAAGTCTGAAAAGGAAAGTTGTCTCCTCTCCTAGTTTATCGCCTCTCGAAGACAAAAAGGATGGACATTCTATGCAGCAAAAGAGGAAGTTTTGTTGTGCATTTTGTGGTGGATTTAACCATGATTCTTCAAGATGCTGGTTGGAAAAGAAATCACACAGGAAGCAGAACAGGCAACGAAAACTTTCTCAGAAAGTGCTTGAAAGTTGCAAATCTTGTCAAAAGAAGGGACATCATGTTTCTCATTGTTGGACCTTGCATCCAACAAGTCGTCCAAAGCACATGCAACTTGAGGACAAAAACATTGGCGCAAGTGGATCTATGGATTCCATTATTGATGTGGAAGATTCACATGAAGAATCGTTGCTGCAACAAAAATCACCATTGAAGTGGCTTGGTAAGAAGTGGATGGACTTCTTGACACAGTAAGACATACTCCTTTTGTACATACAAACTTTGGATGTATGCATGTTTATTTATGTTGTTGCAAAAATTTTGCCATGAAGGTAAAAGATGAGTATGAGACTCACTCTATCACAGTGAAACTTATATTCATTTCAGCTTTGAAAGTACATGTACATGTGATCGAGGATATTGTACTTTTGATTGTACTTAAGAGAAAGTTGAAAGATAAAACTGCATGCATGAGAATGATATGCATGAGCATAGGGATCATGATGATTTCCTTGTATTTTAAACATATATGTCTGATTAACTTGAAGGGTTGATTACTTTTCTTTTAACCATGCATGTAATGTAATATTGACTTGGAAAAAGTTAATTTGATCTCCAAGATTGTAAAGAAGAGAAATGATGAAGTGTTTCATCTTTGTAAAAGCCTTCTCATTTGGGAGGCAGCTATTCTTCCGGAGCGGAGGTGCCATGGATGGGCATCATGACAGTTAGCAAGCCCACATGTTCAGAGGAATATTTCAGCACATATATCAGCAAGTTTCATTGTTGGTTCCTGCAATTTTAGATTTCTCTGGCGAAAGAACTTGGTCGGGATTCGACGAGTACTTGGCATATGCAGCGAAAAGTCGCCATGACGACAGTTGGAAAGGCAGGACATTTTGGCATCAGTATGCTCTTTTAGCTGAAAGGAAGAGGATATTTCTGTTCCTCAAGTGTTGTACAGTTCAGTTCAAAGATTCAGTGAGCTTTTAGGGACCAAAAGCCTTCTCATTTGGGAGGTGTGATTAGGAGCTCAGGACCAAGTGTCAGAAAATGGTAAAAAATAAAAGTACTCATAACTATATCAAACCTAAGTTACCAGATATAGCTCGTCCTCCTGATTCCGGTGCCGCAAACGGTTCGAAAAATGGTAGTCGTATGAGAAAGTTATGCCAACAACAAAATCACCCAATAACCCTTAATTTTTGAATTTTTCAAAAAAAACAAAAAAAAGAATATTCCACATAATATTCCTTGGAATATTCTAGGGAATATTATTTTTTTGAAGTGAATGGAAAAATTCCATGTGGCAGGCCTGGAGGCTGCCACGTGGCCCAGGGTGACGTCAGCAAGGGTATGGGCGTTGTTCAAAATTTTGGTTAGGTGTATGGAGGATCGAACACACAACCTCCCGCATACAAGTGCCACACCTTACCATTGGGCCACAACGGTGGAACTTGCATGCAATGTGAACCAAATGTTATTTAACTTTTAAAATGGTTTTGGGTGGGAAATGAAGGGGGCCAAGCCCTAAGGGCCAGCCCCCATACCATGTGACCTTAAGCCCAAAACCGTGGTCCTAGACCCTTAACCGTCGGGCACAAAATCCAATGCAAACCACCAGCCGGGATTTGCGGTCACATGCGGGATTTTTGGGCAGTTAACTAACAGTCTAGTTGGTGGATTTTTTGGGGGAGTGCTAAATTTGGGTCGTCCCGCCATACTTGGCGGACCTATCTGGACCTCCACTACAGTTAGCTGAAGTTTTTCAAGGACAACTGGCAGTTGGGAGTAAATGGCCATAACTTTGGCTAGGAAAGTCCATTTTGGACGAATTATTTTATTTTATTTTGGGTCTCTTCGACCTTCTGAAGCCATTAGCATAGGTTTCACAACCATCTGAGGTCATTTGCAGGTGTTTTTGCTTCGTGGAAGTTCCAGGAGCCACTAGGGCCAAATCAGTTTGGGAGCTGCATTGGGATGTGTGCAGCCATTGAATGGGGAAAGAAGGTCATTCCTGAAGGTTTCCAGCATTCTGAATCCATTTCTACAGCTCGTTTTTCCAGTTGAGGCATTCTTCTCACTGTTTAGCTTCAGGGAAGCTTTCAGAGCCACTAGGGCCATTTCAGTGCTTGAGCTATTTGGGGGCTATGTTCATCCATTTTTGGTGATTCAAAAGCCTATGTCTACTATTTTCGACCTTCTGAGTCTAATGGAAGAGGTTTCAAAACCAATTGAGGTCATCTTCACCTCGAAATTCTCCATGCAAGTTTAAAGGGCCACTAGGGCCAATTGGGGAAAGTATTGCACAAGGTAAAATTTCATTGTTTAGTGCTTGGGAAAGAGCATGTTTAGTTAATTCCTATCTTCTGATTCTATATTTACAGTCAGATATGTCTTTTGAGACACTCATATTCTTATATTAGCCTTTGTAGAATTTTTAATACAAGAGGACAAGTCTAGTTGGAGAGGCTTGGTCCAACAGATGTAGCCCAGAAGGGGTGAACTGCTTTATCATTTTGATGTCTTTATTTGTTGAAGATGATATGCTAAACAAAACTGGTATAAAGTGTTAAACAACAAATATACATAACTTTCATATACACATAATCACCTATTCAGCTGCATAAAGTTATTTTTCTTATTCCGCAAGACATCAAACTTCAAGTATGTGTATGTCAAAAACTTCTAAGTGTTTACTTCATTATTTCTTTAGGAAGAGCCTGTAGAGGGCCAGGTAGCCTCTGGAACTCATCCTCTTTTTAGAGGTGACATTTCCAGTGAATGCCCCTACAGTCTATCTTTGTATAATAAATAGGAAGTTTTCACCTTTTTAGAGGTCACTTGAAGTGTATAACTCACATTTGAAATTATTGAAAATGGATACCTTGCACCCTTAAACAAGTACATTCCATTTTCAGATCAGATGGTATCAGAGCTCGGGTTGAGCATTTGTTTGTGCAAAAGGTGTTAAAGCAGTGTAAGAGATTGACTGTTTTATTTGTTGCAAGCGGTTGCTTGAATAAGAAGGGGTTTTTTGTTTGACATTTGGTTAAAGCTTTTCATTTGATTGAAAGCTTTGAGAACTCTTATTTGGAAGTTTCTTTTGTTTAATTGACCATTTACATAATGTCAACTTCTTCCACAAGTGAAGGTTCCTCCTTCACAAAATTCTTCAATGATGACATGAAGAATGAATTCTTAAGGTGAAGGACAATGGTGCAGATTCTCATTGAGATCAAAAGAGAAAGTGTTAAGCTTCATGCACAATTGTTGGCTATGAAGGATGAGAGGAAATAATTCTCCAAAGACAACTCCTCAAGCTCAAGAATCTTTGTCCAAGGAAAAGCAATGAGGATGAGGTAAATCATTCAAACTTGTCTTCAATTTCCTCAATTGAAAAGTGTGTTGGTTCTTTTGAGAAACATACCAGAGGCATAGGGTCCAAATTAATGTTTAAGATGGGCTATCAAGAAGGCAAAGGTTACGGCAAGAATGCACAAGGCATGGTTGATCCTATTTCAGTTGTGGAGCGACCCAAGAATGTTGGTCTTGGATATGAACAGTTTAATGATGAAGAATTCAAATCCTTGAATGCATGTGATGCAAATTTAAAAAGAACCTTTATCCCAAGTTCTCAAATGAATATATGCCAAAATTGTTTTAAGGATGATTGCCATTGTTTTAAGCCATCATTGCAGCAAATAGAGGGTAAACATGTCGCTTATGGCGAGCATGCAAATGTAAACAGTTTTCAAGACAAGCACAGTGATGAAAGTTTGAAAAGGAAAGTTGTCTCCTCTCCTAGTTCATCGTCTCTCGAAGACAAAAAGGATGGACATTCTATGCAGAAAAAGAGGAAGTTTTGTTGCGCATTTTGTGGTGGATTTAACCATGTTGCTTCAAGATGCTGGTTGAAAACGAAAGCACACAGGAAGCAGAACAAGCAAAGAAAACTTTCTCAGAAAGTGCTTGAAAGTTGCAAATCTTGTCAAAAGAAGGGACATCATGTTTCTTATTGTTGGACCTTGCATCCAACAAGTCGTCCAAAGCACATGCAGCTTGAGGACAAAAACATTGATGCAAGTGGATCTATGGATTCCATTATCGATGTGGAAGATTCACATGAAGAACTGCTGCTACAAAAAAAATCGCCATTGAAGTGGCTTGGTAAGAAGTGGATGGACTTCTTGACACAGTAAGGCATACTCATTTTGTACATACAAACTTTGGATGTATGCATGTTTTTTTATGTTGTGCAAAAATTTTTCCATGAAGGTAAAATATGAGTATGAGACTCACTCTATCGCAGCGAAAGTTATATACATTTCATCTTTGAAAGTACATGTACATGTGATCGAGGATATTGTACTTTTGATTGTACTTAAGAGAAAGTTGAAAGATAAAACTGCATACATGAGAATTATATGCATGAGCAGAGGGATCATGAGGATTTCCTTGTATTTTAAACATGTATGTGTGATTAACTTGAAGGGTTGATTACTTTGCTTTTAACCATGCATGTAATGTAATATTGACTTAGAAAAAGTTAATTTGATCTCCAAGATTGTAAAGAGGAGAAATAATGAAGTGTTTCATCTTTGTAAAAGCCTTCTCATTTGGGAGGCATCTATTCTTCTGGAGCGGAGGTGCCATGGATGGGCATCGTGACAGTTGGCAAGCCCACATGTTCAGAGGAATATTTCAGCACATATATCAGCAAGTTTCATTGCTGGTTCCTGCAATTTTAGATTTGTCTGGCAAAAGAACTTGGTCGGGATTCAACGAGTACTTGGCATATGCAGCGAAAAGTCACCATGAAGACAGTTGGAAAGGCAGGACATTTTGGCATCAGTATGCTCTTTTGGCTGAAAGGAAGAGGATATTTCTGTTCCTCAAGTGTTGTACAGTTCAGTTCAGAAATTTAGTGAGCTTTTGGGGACCAAAAGCCTTCTCATTTGGGAGGTGTGATCAAGAGCTCAGGACCAAGTGTCGTAAAATGGTCAAAAATAAAAGTACTTATCCTCCTGATTCCGTCACCACAAACGGTTTGAAAAACGGTCGCCGTATGAGAAAGTTATGCCAAAAACAAAATCGCCCAATAACCCTTAATTTTTGAATTTTTCAAAAATATATATATATATATATATATATATATATTCCACAGAATATTCCTTGGAATATTCTAGGGAATATTCCTTTTTGGCAGCGAATGGCAGAATGCCACGTGGCAGGCCTAGAGGCTGCCACATGGCCCAGGGTGACGTCAGCAAGGGTATGGGCGTTGTTTAAAATTTTGGTTGGGTGTATGGAGGATCGAACACATGACCTCCCATGTACAAGTGCCACACCTTACCGTTGGGCCACAACAGTGAAACTTGCATGCAATGTGAACCAAACGTTATTTAACTCTTAAAATGGTTTTGGGCAGGAAATGAAGGGGGCCAGCCCCCATACCATGTGACCTTAAGCCCAAAACCATGGGCCTAGACCCTTAACTGCCCGGCACAAAATCCAATGCAAACCACCAGTCGGGATTTGCGGTCACATACGGGATTTTTGGGCAGTTAACTAACAGTCCATTTGGCGGATTTTTTGGTGGAGCGCCAAATTTGGGCAGTCCCGCCATAATTGGCGGACCTATCTGGACCTCCACTACAGTTAGCTAGAGTTTTTCAAGGGCAGCTCGTAGTTGGGAGTAAATGGCCATAAATTTGGCTAGGAAAGTCCGTTTTGGACAAAGTTGTTTTTGATTTTGGGTCTCCTCGACCTTATGAAGCCATTTGCACAGGTTTTACAACCATCTGAGGTCATTTGTAGGCTTTTTTTCTTCATGGAAGTTCCAGGAGCCACTAGGGCCAAATCAGTTTGGGAGCTGCATTGGGATGTGTGCAGCCATTGAATGTGGAACGAAGGTCATTCCTGAAGGTTTCCAACATTTTGAATCCATTTCTACAACTCATTTCTCTGGTTGAGGCATTCTTCTAACTATTTAGCTTCAGGGAAGCTTTCAGGGCCACGAGGGCCATTTCAGTGCTTGAGTTGTTTGGGGGCTGTGTTCATCCATTTTTGGTGATTCAAAAGCCTACGTCTGCTATTTTCGACCTTCTAAGTCTAATGGCAGAGGTTTCTGAACCAATTGAGGTCATCTTCACCTCTAAATTCTCCATGCAAGTTTAAAGGGCCACTAGGGCCAATTGGGGAAAGTACTACACAAGGTACAATTTCACTGTTTAGTGCTTGGGAAAGAGCATGTTTAGCTAATTCCTATCTTCTGATTCTGTATTTACAGTCAGATATGTCTTTTGAGACACTCATATTCTTGTATTAGCCTTTGTAGCATTTTTAATACAAGAGGACAAGTCTAGTTGGAGAGGCTTGGTCCAACAAATGTAGCCCAGAAGGGGTGAACTGCTTTATCATTTTGATGTCTTTATTTGTTGAAGATGATATGCTAAACAAAACTGATATAAAGTGTTAAACTAAAAATATACATAACTTGCATACGCACATAATCACCTATTCAACTGCATAAAATTATTTTTCTTATTCCGCAAGACATCAAACTTCAAGTATGTGTATGTCAAAGACTTCTAAGTGTTCACTTCGTTATTTCTTTAGGCAGAGCCTGTAGAGGGCCAGGTAGCCTCTGGAACTCATCCTCTTTTTAGAGGTGACATGTCTAGTGAATGCTCCTACAGTCTATCTCTGTATAAGAAATAGGAAGTTTTCACCTTTTTAGAGGTCACTTGAAGTGTATAACTCACATTTGAAATTATTGAAAATGGATACCTTGCACTCTTAAACAAGTACATTCCATTTTCAGATCACTTTTAACTAGGGAGGCATTCATAATAAATATATACATAGGTACATGGAAAATCTCAAATGATTTTCTTTATGAAGAGTTACAACATACGCGGTGCTACAGAATAGATACATGACCAGGGTACTCTTTTCGAGTGGGACTAATGTGTACTAAATATTTAGCCACTCTAGGTACCATCGGGCTTTTAAGCTCTAACACCAACCCTGGGATCTAGATACATATCCAAGGTAGGAGCTCCATGATCAACGCCACCCTCCCTACTTCGATATCTAGACATCAACACATAGGCCAACAAAATGTCCTCCCAAGCATCTTGTTACCACAAGATGCTTCATCTCCCCTTATCAACTAAATCAGATATCTATACACCACTCCAATCATGCTTCAAATGTTCAATCCTTTTACAGAGATATCTTGTACATTCACAACCCCAATTAGTAATAAACCTTCAAATATATATACAAGTAAACGCAAACCTTCGGGGTCCTTAAAATTTTTGATGCTACTTATATCATCATCAAGTTATCAAAATACAACTTGTCGAAAGCTTTCTTTCTTCTTTCACTTCCTCAAGTAGCACCAAATATAGCTTCAGTACTTCACAAATCTATCAGTAGTACTTTCATTCATTCTTTAGTTTCATTATTTCTTTAAGGTATTTACTATGACTATCATAATATGTCCTTCCTCTTAACTGGGGAGATATACCCTTTCTAAGCTCCCTCTAAACTCAACAATTTCCTTCTTTTATAACATTGGAGAGACTTCAACTTTTCAAGGTTTCATTTCTTGCTCATGGCAACAAGGTCATTTTGATCATCATCATTCTTATAGCTTCCTTCATCATGCTCATTATTATTATCATCTTCAATCATGAACAACTTCAACATCTTGAAGATTATATGTATGCAAATCTTTCAATAGTAAGTATAACCAATATAGATATATAGAAGCATGAAGTCAACTATATCAAAATCATAATGGACACATTAAAACATTCAATATTTAGAAATCAAATACTTAAACCTAGTTAGGTTCATAATTAACAAGGGTCACATCTTTAAAATACTAGACTTCAACATCTTGCTAGGGTTTTGTCATAAACCCTAGAATCCATCTACGAGACATAAGGCCTTAGATATCAACAACTCAATCAATCTAATCATAAAGTCTCAATAATTTTCTTTTAGGATTACATGTTAAACTCTACTAGGGTTTGTTGCAAACCCTATATTTCATCATCAAAACTAAATCATATCAATAATTGAAAAAAATATATTTCTTGGATTTCATTATCATGCCTTAGAATATCAATCTCTACTAGGGTTTTGTTATAAACCTTAGATTTCATTAATCATTAAGCATACTCGTATATACATATCTAGGATCATCATGCACTAGCATCTCATATCAATATCCAAGATACAAAAATCAATACATAGAAATTAGATATACAATATTTTTTACCAGGCTAGGGTTTTGATCATACAAATGAATATACACCTAGGGTTTCATTCCTAGGATCTTACTTTAGTTATTACAAGGGTTTTGTTCATAAGCCTTAATTCACCAAACCCTAAAAATATAGGGTTTGATTATATCATCTAAACATTAACAGTAAACCCTACAGGACTAGGGTTTTTATCATGACATTTTCAAAACACTAAACTTCAAAAGAATAAGATTTTATTATATATTCTAGACTTTATCCACAACCCCTAAGTAAACTAGAGTTTTGTTAGAGTCGGTCTAGTAGCCCTCCATCAGCGATCAAAGCTCTTTGCATTTGCATAGGTAGGTGTCTCATCAGTGTCATTTTTTGCATCCCATTAGGCATGCCATAATCTTGATGGAGGAGCTGGTGTCTTTTTCCCCCTCTTGGCATTGTTGGACCAAAGTTATTTCAGTCATTAAAATTTTTCAAGATTGTCTTGTCTTGTCTTGAGGTCAAATTCCTAGGTCTAGGGTTTTGGTCAAGTTTGTCTTCAAGGTCATGTCTCTGAAGGTCAATAAATGTTCAGCAAGCCAGAGGGATGATTTTAAAGGTGTTTCTTCGCAAATTTCTATCTTGTACAGCTAATTTTCACCTTGGATTTAAAAACTTTGTTTTTAAAGCCAAGGTCATTTTTCAATTTTTTGTAAAAAATGATGAAATTTCAAAAAACTTCCAAGGACAGCATGTAACCCTGGCTCCCTGGCCAAGATCCCTCAGATGATATCCCTGCAAAAAGAATCGAGCAAAAGCATTAAATCAGTCAATTTCAGGACAAAGGAAACCAAAAAAGTCAATTTTTTAAAGTGTCAAAGGAAAAACATTAGAAAGTGGGTCGTGACATGAAATTTATTCAAAGCAAGGCTATAAAGGTTCTATTTCCCTCCATCAAGCTTCATTGTGCATCCAAGTGATAGAGAAATCAGATTGCAAGAGCGTTTGAGTGAATTCGGTGAGTTTGGGAGAGGAGTGACCCGTCAAGGCTGGGGTACGACCCATCAAGCGAGCGCGACCCGTCAGGGCACCTCATCCAGTGCAAATTTTGTATGGCGCGACTCGTCAGGCACGTGAGACTTGTTGGGCAGTGAACGCGACCCATCAACGTACCCTCTATACAAAACCGCCAGCAAGCTGCTAAGGAACCACGAATTGCTAAATTTTGCAAGGTAGGCCCTCAATCATGAAAAATTATTGCTTGCTACAGTTCAAGAAGATCATGATTGTATTTTTAAAGGTCTTCATTTTGCAAGTAAAAGTCTCCATTGTGCTTTTGGGTTTGAAGTTGTCAAAATTGCTAGGGTTTATTATGCTGTTTTGAGGTATCCCTTTTCTTTCCTATTGTCCACCTCCCATTACATATTCCTTATCATTTTATTTAAATTTCCATTCCAAATTTGATAAGAGCCTTAAACCCTACCCCTCTTCCCTACAAAATAAACACTCAAGTCCTAACCCTACCCCTCATTATGCCAATGTAAACAAATATATATCATGATGCATATGCAATAATTGTTGCAATGTTTTTCCCTTAAATCCCTGTTTTATATATTTATTCCCATTTTCCCTTTAGAAGTGCCCCTCCCCTAACATTCTCCTCATGTTCCTTGTCCCCTTGAAACAGCTTATAAATCAGCATTTTGTAGGTAGAAACAGCAGTACATTTTGGCCACTCTGCTCCTTAAACAATGTCAGAAACTAAAACCTATGAGCAGAGTGATGACCAGGCATCAGCTTCAGAAATTGAGGTACAGAGGAGGCCTCATAAGGGAAAGGGTGGTCATCACAGAAGAGAGGATCCCACCTCTTTGACAGATTTACAGGCTTGTCCTATGGCAGTCTCATGTTTTCAGTACATGTCTTGCTATGAGTTTTGCGAGATGATCTCTCGGATTCAACACCACAGAGAGTTGGCTCGCCTATTTGTTTTACACTTGCATGATGGACATGTCAACCTTGCCGGGGTGGACTTTATTTTGACACCCGAGGTGATTTCACAGGCTACAGGGATACCTAATGTCGGGGAGATATGGAATAAGCACAAGGTGTTGGACACTGTTCAGGTTCAGCCTTTTATTAGACCAGCATTCGTGAGACTATTGACAGGTGTGTTTCCATTCAGATTTCTCAGGCGTGAGTATGCTCCCATGATGAGGCTCATCATGTGCTATTTTACCTGTGAGGGCAAATTTTCACAAATATATTCGTACCATATCCGCATATTGATGCACTTCACACGGGTCCGGATGATGAATATCCATGTTTTCTTCTATCAGAACATTGAGAGGATGATGTCCATAATGCAGAGGAAGAGCCCGGCACAGCAGTATAGGAGCCTTTACCATTATGGTTTGATTCAGCTTGTTGTATTACATCAGTTGGATCAGTGAGGCATCTCATGGGAGGAGTTCATCTCTCGTGAACTTTTCACATCATTACCCCTGCCACATCCTGAGGTTGTTCACAAGGAGGGAGGAGCATCTCAACAGCATGACATCCCCGTCATTAGACATGTCAGCTCCCCACCTTTGGTTACTTATCAGAGAGGCCAGAGGG
>APFE030482176.1:11375-49820 GCA_000404065.3 Pinus taeda
ACGAATGACTTCACATCAAAAGATGCCTTAACAAAGCACTCAATTACCGTCTACCCAAAATAGCTTGAATTAAAATAAACACATTTTAAATTAAATATAATATACAATTTAATAATAAATTTATAAAATCCAATCTACCATAATTTCCATGTATTAGACTTAGGAAAAAATAAAAATAAACAACACATATCATTATATATATAAGAGAGTAAACTATAAAAACATGTTTATGGTAAAATATTAAATATTTGGTACAATAAGTGTTTAATATTAAATATTTGGTACAATAAGTGTTTAAAACAATGTCCAATTAATAGGTATATAAAGTGTTTAGAAGAATTAGTGGTTAGACTGGGGTTGTATTTGCAAAACATGGATTTGATTTCAACGGCTATTACTATATATTTAAATGAACCCATACATGCCCCATGCACGGCTCACAAAAGAAAAATTTTAACTTCAAACAACACACGTAGATTTATTAATCAACCCGAATGAATCAGCCGGTATCTTTGATTTATTAATGCTACGCATGTGAAGTGTGAAGACTATCGTTGCACATATAGCGGAAAGAGAAAAATCTATAAACAATTTGGACGTCATCTAGCGCTCGTCAAGACTATCCTTCCAAATTCTGGCATCTCACGGCAATCGAGATGGGAAAAATGAAGTCAATGAGTGGGTATCGTTGCTTTCTTAATGCTCTGCATGTGAACACTCAAGACGTTCATTGAAAATTGCTGTATTTTGCACGTTCCCGTGTATGCCGACAAAAGAGAATTTAAATTTATATATTTAAAGATTGAACGTGGTAACTACTCGGTTTTTGCATATCGTGAAGTATCATATCTTTTTATTTTGGCAATGCCTTTTATTGTGATTTTATAATTCCCACTTGACTGAAACCAGCATCGTGCAGACATAGAGCTATAAGTAGGAAAGTTTGCCACTTGACTGAAACCAGCATCGTGCAGGCATAAAGGTATAAGTAGGAAAGTTATGAAAAATTAAAATCAATCATGGTAAAGCACGAAGTCTTTGTACTTGTTCAATGTGCCCGGTTGCTTTTTAAAAATTGCAAACATTGACTTTTACACTTAGACAATTTTCTAACTTAACTTCTTTGTTATTCATTCCACTTGTAATATGAACACTTCGATTATAAACAACAATATAATAGTACACTTCAACAAAACATGAATATGTAGAATAACATATATGGGAGGGGAAACTCCCAATAACAAATTTCCCCTTCTTCTATTAACTTCAAGCTTCAAGAGTTTTTACAATAATTTGCAAAGGCATACCTTAAACCAAGCCCCCAAACTTCAAAAAATGCAACTAGGTCATGCACAACTCTGAGGCTCGCACCTTGAACAAAATCCAACCAAGGTTTCTGTAGGCCCAAGGTCTCACACAACCTTCCCAAGACTTGCCCAAGAATTGTGCGCAACACGCATAGAGTTTGCACCTCTAACCACCAAACCAACCCACAAAGCCCAACCAACAAAAACCAAAAAAATTGTGCATGTCTTGACTTGTTGGGCGAGCTTCATCTTATCTTTTCTTCCTTGTCTTCGTTTGCTACCTCTTGCAGCTGTAGCATCTCTTGTTCACTTGATATTTCAATAGTTGAATTTCTTGATGCCCCTCCACCATATTTGCCTCTTATATTTATATGTGTCTTTCCCATGCCAAGAGGCATGACCCTTCCCCTAGCCAACCCACAAACTCGTTCAGTTGACCTTCACTTCATTTCTTAGTACGCCCTCTAAGTCTATCATGTGTTGACTTTGTTTGAATGCCTTGTCGGTTCGCTTCACATGCACGACATGCCCATCACATGGCAAGTCACCTAGTGCCCCGCATTTGTACGACACAATTTGGGCAGACACCACCACCAGCAGTGCCTTTTCATTCCTTCCATTGCACATTATTCCCTTCACTCAGTTACTTAGCATTAACATCATTCCATTCATCTCTTGTCTTTATTTTGTTTCACTACATGCTCATTCCACTACACGACACCCTCATAACCTACTTCATGTTGGGTGTGCTTGCATTCCTGCAGGCGACCTTACCCAAGCTCACCATCTTTTGGATGTCATTCGGTGGGGTGTACTCACCTTCGTGTGGGTGTTTCGTCCCACTACTTCGTCTAAATTTTGGTTATTCTTCCTTGTGAGTATGTCGTCACACGTCACCCCTTGTGCACTACTCACCCATGTCGTCACCAAGTCGGTCCAACTGATGAGCTCAAGCCAAGGGCCTAACACAATGTAACTGTTAGACCAGAACATACATAACACACACCGGATTTATACTTAGAGACTTAGACGACAATAGCAGAGAATAATTCACAAAGATAGACAAATGGAGAAACAACAAGATTACTTAATTAGAAACATCGGAATAGATAAAACAATCACTGGAGAACAGAAATAACTTTGCATTACATAACAGGCTTGGGCCTTGGCTTGCTTTCCTTGGCCAGAGAAATTACAAATTTATAGAGGCAGAAGAAGGATCTAGAATCCTGTATGTGATGGAGATTTGGAATAATATAGAAACCACTGGCGGTGTAGGACGATCTAGAATCCTGGATATCTAGAAAAATATAATCTATAATCCTTCGTGAATTTGGCTTCGCACTTAACATTCTCCCACTTGAAGCCAAATAAGAGTCATCAAGTCACATCGAGTCCTACCATGCCTCTACATAACTCATGTTTATTTCATGGTAGAATCTTAGTGAGCATATCAGCAGTGTTCCTATCTGTATGGATCTTTTCCAAGGATAACTATTCTTCCTCCAACACATGCCAGATCCAATGGTACCTTAAGTCAATGTGCTTGGTTTTTGAATGTAATGCTGGGTTTTTCGCCAAGTGAATGGCACTCTGACTATCACAATATAACACATACTTGTCCTGCTTTATTCCTATCTCTCCTAGGAATCGCTGCATCCACAACATCTCTTTATAGGCTTCTGTTGTAGCTATGTACTCTACTTCGGTTGCAGAGAGGGCTACTATTCTTTGTAGCCTTGACACCCAAGATACTGCTGCACCTGCAAATGTATACAAATAACCTGTAGTCGACTTTCTGGTATCCATATCTCCAACCATATCCACATCTGTAAATCCTTCAAGCACAGTCTCATCATGACCAAAACATAAACAATAATGACTAGTACCCTTGAGATACCTCAAAATCCATTTTTTAGCTTGTCAATGTTGTTTTCCTGGATTGGTAAGGAACTTGCTCACTACTCCCACCAAATATGGAATGTCTGGTTGGGTGCATACCATGGCATACATTAAGCTGCCAACTGCTGAAGCATAAGGAATATTGCTCATCTCTTCTTTCTCCTTGTCATCACTAGGACATAATTTAGTACTCAGCTTGAAGTGGGCTACAAGGGGTGTACCAACTAGCTTGGCATCCTTCATATTAAACTTGTTAAGCACCTTCTTGATATATTTTTCTTGTGACAGCCACAACCTTTTGTTTTTCCTGTCATGCATAATCCACATGCCCAATATCTGTTGTGCTAGTCCCAAATCCTTCATTTGTGTTGGATGACTTGTGATTTGTATTAGATGGTCTCTGATCCTTTTGTCCTTTCTTCCAAAATCAACATTCTTTCTTCATGTGCCTGGGTTTGCCACAATGAAAGCAGATGATTCTGCCTCTCCTTGATTTTGATCGGCCTCTCGATCTTGATCGCCCTTTCCGGCCTTGATCCATTCTCCTACCATGATCAACCAAATTCATGGAGGATTCTAGATTAGATTTTTCTAGATCTCCAGGATTCTAGATCCTCCTACACTGCCAGTGGTTTCTAGATCATTCCAGATCTCCATCACATACAGGATTCTAGATCCTTCTTCTGCCTTTATAAATTTGTAATTTCTCTGGCCAAGGAAAGCAAGCCAAGGCCCAAGCCTGTTATGTAATGCAAAGTGATTTTTGTTCTCCAGTGATTTTTTTATCTATTCCGTTGTTTCTAATTAAGTAATCATGTTGTTTCTTCATTTGTGTGTCTCTATAAATTATTCTCTGCTATTGGCATCTAAGTCTCTGAGTATAAATCTGCTATGTGTTATGTACGCTCTGGTCTAACAGTAACATACTTACTATGTATTATACTTGAGAGGACTTATGGTTAAAAGATAAAAATAAAATAAAAAGAAACACAAATAATTATATAATATTATATATATATATATATAATTATATATAACAATTCAATAGTGTCAAATTCAACCCCATTTCATGTGTTACGAGCCGACCAGTGCCCATTTATTTATATTATATATATATATAGTATATATAATTGGCAACTAGGTCGGGCTCGTAACACATGAATGGGGTTGAATTGACATAGATTTTATATATAATATATATATAAATTAATATATATATATATATATTATATATATATATATATATATATATATATATCATGTGTGTTTAGGAATTTTTATCTAGGTCGAGCTCATATCCACAAGAAATGGGGTTGATTTTGAATATTAATATTATACCTCTAGGTGAACCCATGCATGTCACCATGTGTGGCCCACAAGGTTTTCAAGAGGGATTTGTACCTTGAACTGTGAACTTCACAAAGACTTCATATCACGATGATCACTAATTGAGCCACCATATGGATGCACAACCAATTTATATTTAAATCTATAATCATTTATATTTAAATATATCACATTTCCTTTTTAGAGTAACACCATTACCATCATGTATTGCTTATTATTACCTCAATTTCTATACTTATTATTTTCTTCAAAAATAGTGTGCATAGCCTTTTCCTCCCCTCATGCTCCACACACTACCCATTCTTCTACAAATCCCTTGACCCCACTTTTCATACTACTCACCCCCACGCTATTCCACATTGTCAATTTTCAACATTGCAAAACACTAAGCCACCCATTCTTCCACACATTCATTCCTCCGCACATGTAAAGCTTCCACACGATGTATACTATAATACTATCTCTCCACTTATACTCCATAGTTGGAAAAAAATAGTCATTTTCTCCTCTCAAGGCTAATTGAAAATTCATTCCATGAAGTCCAATTTCCTAGGTGAAAAGACATTAATATTGTACTTGATCCAGGTGGCTCGAGGGACACACACAAGACAAACAGGGCTTATGGAAGCTTGAAAATCAAAGTGATCAGAATGCTTTCCAACCAATTCCAAAGCGTAGATCTCGTCGCCTTGATCACAGTGGTGTGAATAGTTCGTCAATCCAAGTCTAGATGAGGAAGATAGAGGCAATCAAAGTTTTGGTTGACTTTTGCTCATTAGGAAGGCTTAATGGAGACACAATTTAGAATTTTTCTAGCAGACAGAATCCGGCCAACTCTGGTCGGATTCTGGGCAAAATTATCGCCTTGTTAAAAAGACTCCTTTCATCAATGTTCGAGAATTTTCAAAACCACATTCTTATATATAAAACCAAAAAAATATGATAAAAGAGGTGGTGGGCCACCACCCCCACCATCCCCCACCTCACCATACGTAACCATATGCCCTATTAATGGGAGGCTCGTGGGTATCGAGTTTGCACCAGCCATGTGGGCTAGCCTGCCACCATGTGGTGGCCCCATGAAACATACCATATCCATTCAAAAACAATGACACCACCTTTAATACACCAAACAAAAACATGCTGCGGAGGTTATGGGGGCGGGCCACCCAATGCAAAACCGACCCCCAAAACACATTTAATGCGGCTTTTTTAACTATAATGTATAAAAAAAGGGAGGGGCGGGGTTTGACCACCCGACCCATCCTCAATGAACCGCTTAAGATGGACATTCATACCAATCTGCCTAAACAACTTCCTTGGTTTATTCGCCCTCAAAATTTAAAATAAACCTAGCATTTCATCAGTGCGCCCAAGGATGGAGGAACCAAGAGTGGGCACAGAAACTGAGACACAATTTTCTTTAATTAATTTATTACAGGTGGAACCATGATTGAGTGAAATTTCCAGGAGGGTGAAATTTTTGCAGTGTCCAAATTGGACAAATTTTATGTCGATCTTACACCTCTTAGTGACATGAACCTGATGGCACAGTCAGTTTCCTGATCTGAGCAATATATTTGTAAAGGACCTGATGGAGGGAATCTTTAAGGAATCTAGGGGGAAATCTAAAAGATTCCTTAAGCCCCAGATTCCTGCCTTCTCAGAATTCATAAATTTTATAGTCAATTTTGCACTATTCGATGCTGCAAATCTAATGGTGTGTTCAGATTTTCCATTTTCTCATTTCATTTTTCAGCCACTTTTCAAAGTGGAGTATAGGTGTCAACATTCATGTGCGTGCAACCATTTCCATGAGTTTCAACATCGTGAGATCAAAGGTACGAACAACTTCAGAAACTTGACATCCTTTTCTTCAGATGTCCCCTGGATGTGAGGTATATGCAGTGTGTTCATGTACTTCTTTTGCTATGTATTGTGCTCCACAGATCCCTGTTTCATGTTGGATGTGGGATCTTGTTTCTTACTCGTTTTCCTAATTCCTAATTGATGTGATGCAGAATCTTTTGTGGGATGTACTTGTTGTCATGATTTGTCATGCTTTGTTTGAGATCCCTTTGTTGTCATGTTGATGGGATACTTATGTTGTCATCATGTATGTTTTCATTGAGATCCCTTTTATATCATGTTGGCAGGATGCTCATCGTGCATGAGTTTATGTCATACTAATAGGAGTCCCTTTGACTGAGAGTTCCTGTAGTGGAACATCTCTTGGAGCCACTCCTACATGAGGGTATTTTCCTTGTATGATAGTGACATCACCTCTTATATACATCATCACTATTGATAACACTTAATGCAGCGGCCTACACCATCTTGACATTGGGGCTCGAAGACGTAGTGCCTCTTGGATGAACTTTGTTATCAACGACTGATGTTTTCATGTGTTGATGAATGTCATGTTCCTCTTCTTTACAGCATGGAGATGTATTAATTTATGTTATTTTAAAAATGCAATTTAACACATTGCAAAAGTAAAAGGCCTTGGTAGGGTCCTTTGTCACACATAGACTAGGATCAAGTGGTATCAGAGCAGTCTTTGCATGGATGCGAATTGCAAGCATGAACAATGGAATGTGCAGTGATAGAGGATGAAAAAGCGATGTACGAAACCATGCTCAAAATTTCCCAAAGGGTAGAGATAATGTATGAAACTCTATAGAAAGAGACAAAGGAAAAGGGGTGATTGCAGCTTCAGTTGCAAGCCAGAGAAGAGGCCCTGGAAGAACTGAAGCACAACAACCAAAGTCTTCAAAAAGATAATGCTGAATTGAAGATGCTTCTACATGAAGAGAAAGAGGAGAAACATAGTTTGTTACAACAACTGCAAGCTAAGGACTAGGCCTTGGAAAAGCTACAGCCTGACCCATGTGAGGTAAAATGTAATTCTCTAAATTCATGTATGTATCATAATGATGATTTCGCTGTTTTAGAAAATCATACCATAGGAATTGGCTCCAAACTGTTGAAGAAAATGGGGTATGGAGGAAAAGGCTTGGGCATTAATGGCCAAGGCATTGTCAACTAGTGAACCAACAACAACAGATGATGAGAAGCCCTCATCAGTTCTTTCCAAATTGACAGAGGAGGTAAAAGATGTTGATTTCCTTTCGGTTTTGTCTTCACATAGTATGATTTATGTTGGAGATTTAGAGATCCCAATTACAGGGACAAACATGAGGCTCCTTACCAGGACGAGGTGGAAAAAGAACTTGGTGTTAATGAACAAGGCATAACTAAACCATTAGAGGTTGTGTAGAGACCTCAATTTGCAGGCTTGAGATACACCAAGGGAGACTGCTCAAAGGTGTCAAATGCTTCCGAGACATCGTCGAAATCGTTGAGGAAAGAGAATGATGGGAACACATCCCCATCATCCCATAACAGTTTCTATTGCAGGGAGAGAGATGAGGCAAGCTCCCATCGCCATACTGACACTAGAGACATCAAGAAAACGTATAACCACTCTCGAAATTCAAATGTTCATTTCAATTGTAATCACGTTTTTAAGAATGAGCGTAAAACATGGCATCAAAAAACATGTACCTTTTGTGGATTACATAACCATACATTTTCTAAGTGTTGGAAAAGAATTACAGCACAGAAAAGGATGAGGTGTGAAAGACCCTCTCAATAGTAGGTAAAGAAACATGTTAAGAAAATTTGGAGGAATCCTATTATAGTCATTACGACAGAAGTGGCCATCAAAGAGCCACATGTTGGAGGCTCCATCCAGAGCGTCGCCTTAAGGACAAAGTGTCAGTGCATGAACCAGGTGAAACAATTGTTCGACAAGCAAAACCACCACAGGGAGGCGACCCATTCACATTGATAAGTGAAAAACAGTCTCTAGATATGTTAGCTTATCATGGTCGTGATTTTGTAAATCATTTGTTATATTTTAAAATGTAAAAGTGATGATGTGTTGTCCATCACTTGTTCAGCAACAATGATGTCTAATCTTATTTTGTGTTGCATGATAAACTGTGAAAGTGATGTCGTGTTTCCATCACTTGTCAAAGCAAAAATAGCGTTTGGCCTTATCTTTGTAAATCATGTGTTGCAGTGATGATGTGTTTTCTATCACTTGTTGAAGCAACAATGGTATGTTGGCCTTGTTTTCATAACTGGAGTATTGTGTCCATCTTGATCTAAACTTGACCACAGAGTATGTGTTATAAACTCATGGCAAGTATGGCATGCTTGGGTCATTAGTTGCTCATGAAAGTCAAGCATGTAATTTGGAAAAACAATGTACTACAGGTTGCAGAGGTTGCAGGTGTCAGCGCATCGCTTAAGGTTCTGAAGAACAAAGGTGAAGGAGATGGGAGTCAGACCTTTCAAGATGCTTGTGGTGCAGACAAGGTATAGAGGACTTGCAGGTTATTTTTCATGCTTTTGGAGGACCAAAATATCCTCAGTGGGGGGATTGATCCAGGTGGCTCAAGGGACACACACAGGGCAAAGAGGGCTTATGGAAGCTCGAAAATCAAAGTGATTAGAATGCTTTTGAACTACAACTAGAGTGTATATCTCGTTGTCCTAATCGCAGTGGTGTGAACGGTTTGTCAATCCGAGTCTGAATGAGGAAGATAGAAGCAGTCAAAGTTTTGGTTGACTTTTGCTCACTAAGTAGGCTTAATGGAAATGCAATTTAGAATTTTTCCAGCAGATGGAATCTAGCCAACTCTAAGACTGTATTTGCAAAACATGGATTTGATTTCAACCGCTATTACTATATATTTAAATGAACCCATACATACCCCATGCACGGCCCACAAAAGAAAAATTTTAACTTCAAACAACACACGTAGATTTATTAATCAACCCGAATGAATCAGCCGGTATCTTTGATTTATTAATGCTACGCATGTGAAGTGTGAAGACTATCGTTGCACATATAGCGGAAAGAGAAAAATCTATAAACAATTTGGACGTCATCTAGCGCTTGTCAAGACTATGCTTCCAAATTCTGGCATCTCACGGCAATCGAGATGGGAAAAATGAAGTCAATGAGTGGGTATCGTTGCTTTCTTAATGCTCTGCATGTGAACACTCAAGACGTTCATTGAAAATTGCTGTATTTTGCACGTTCCCGTGTATGCCGACAAAAAAGAATTTTATATATTTAAAGATTGAACGTGGTAACTACTCGGTTTTTGCATATCGTGAAGTATCATATCTTTTTATTTTGGCAATGCCTTTTATTGTGATTTTATAATTCCCACTTGACTGAAACCAGCATCGTGCAGACATAGAGCTATAAGTAGGAAAGTTTCCCACTTGACTGAAACCAGCATCGTGCAGGCATAAAGGTATAAGTAGGAAAGTTATGAAAAATTAAAATCAATCATGGTAAAGCACGAAGTCTTTGTACTTGTTCAATGTGCCCGGTTGCTTTTTAAAAATTGCAAACATTGAATTTCCACAGTCATCCTTATCCTAGTACCGATTCTTAGATATTCCCAGAATCTACGAAATGTCTGTCACTGTTATTGGTTGGATTCCAGGACATTTCTGAAATTTATTGACCAAACTGCTATTTGTAGGATTCCAAATATTCATGAAATCTGCGATAATTTCGGCAAATTTCTACTTGGTCCAGTATCTCGAAGCTTCTTCCTTAGTCAAAGTGTTCTGTTGTTTTTTCGGAACTGCAATGCACAATTCCGGGTTCGTATCTCGATTCCACACGCCAAATTGAACGCTTCAACGCCTGTCCAGACCGACGTTTAAAACTTCATGTACGGAAACCGCGATAAACACTGACTACTGTGCCCAACGAGGTTTACAGGTTGAATTTGGATGGCCTTAGTGCAAAGATTATGTTTTTTTTGTTAGAAAGTTATGAAAATTTAGATAGTATTTTGAAAAAATGGGACATTGTCAAATTTTTAAGTAAAAATTGTCAAATTTTGTAATTCTAAAAATTAAAGATGTTTTTAATGATATTGTATCTATTTCCAATATCAAAATCATAATTCAAATACTCTCTACAAATTACAAATTCTTTTTGAAATTTGATTCAATCATTTTTAACATTCCGAAAATCTCCACTAAATGTAAGTGTTAACCTAGCGGTGACTCTCGTGGTCTCTTATAATCATATGAATAATATTTGTCTTATGAATGTGAAAAGAAGTACTTTGAAGTGTTTTATTTTTAAATTCAATCATTGATTTAGTAATTAGACATTTATATAAAATCATGCCATAATGATGATTGCCGGGATCGCTTGAAGGGCACTGAAACTCATAGTGTAAGTGTATAACCAATAGTTAGGAAGGAGTCTTACTCGGTGCCGGGAGCCTTTGAAGGGCACTGAAACTCATAGTGTAAGTGTATAACCAATAGTTAGGAAGGAGTCTTACTCGGTGCCGGGAGCCTTTGCCACCGAGATAGGCGCTTCCACCAACAACAGACCCACCTACCGAGAAAGGCGTTAGCACCCATTCCCTAAGCAATTAGACTTTTATATAAAATCATTTTAACTTGGTTAATTATTAATTAAAATTTTGTAAAGTAAGCCTATTTTAAATTAAATATAATATGCAATTTAATAATAAATTTATCATATTAACATAATCTTAAAAGATGATATTCGAGATAATCCAATCTACCATAATTTCTATGTATTAGAGATAATCCAAGCTACCATAATTTCTATGTATTTGACCTGGTACAGTTTATAGTTTAAAAGATAGATAAATAAAAAGAGAAGGAAGGAAAGAATAAATAAGGAAGGAAAGAATAAAAGAATGAATAAATTCATTCCACAATTACTATTATACACCTAAATGAACCCATACCCAACCCACACTAGCCACAAAATAAATAAATAAAACTAAACTTTATACATCTAAATGAACCCATACCCAACCCACACTATCCACACAGTAAAAAAAAATTGAAATTCAAACCCCACAGATTTATTAATCAACCAGTATGAATCAGCGGGTATCATTGACTTATTAATGCTACGCATGTGAACAGTGTTATTAATCAACCAGTATGAATCAGCGGGTATCATTGACTTATTAATGCTACGCATGTGAACAGTCTTATTAATCAACCAGTATGAATCAGCGGGTATCATTGACTTATTAATGCTACGCATGTGAACAGTCAAGACTATCGATGCACATCGTTGGCATTTTGTGCCTTCAGCATATAGCGGAAAGAGAAAAATCTATAAACAATTTGGACGTCGTATGGCGCTTGTGAAGACTATCCTTGCAAATTTTAGCATCTCACTGCAATCGAGATGCGAAAAGTGAAGTCAATGAGTGGGTATCGTTGGTTTCTTAATGCTCTGAATGTGAACACTCAAGACGGCCATTGAACATGGCTGCATTTTGAGCGTTTTGGAGTATACGGACAAGAGAGAAACTCAGTTTTCGCATATCTTTTTATTTTGGCAGTGCCTTTTATTGGGATTCTAGAATTCCCACTTGACTGAAACCAGCATCTTGCAGGCATATAGCTACATGTACGAAAGTTATGAAAAATTAAAATTTTAAATTAAGCGTCGTAAAGCACAAAGTCTTTGTACTTGTTCAATGTGCGCTGTTATTTTAACAATTGCAATATTAAGTTTCCACTGCCATCCTTACCTGAGTACAGACTCTAGGATATTCCTAGAATCTATGAAATGTAAGTCACTGTTATAGATTGGATTCCAGGATATCTCTGCAATTTACTGAACTTACTACTCTTTGTCGGTTTCCAAATATTCCATGAATCTGCAATAATTTCCGCAAATTTCCACTTGTTCGAGTATCTCGATGCTTAATTTCCGCTTTGTATCTCGATTCCACATGCCAAAGAGTGTAGACTGCAGAGCTGCGAATTGAATGCTTCGACGCATGTCAAGCCCGACGTTTAAAACTTATGTACCGAAATTTAGTATCTCCCGTGACAAACACTGACTGTAGTGCCCCACGAGATTTACAGTTCGAATTTGGAGTAGAAGTGTTAAAATCACGGGTGCCACTCGCCGTCTCTTATCATAAGATGAATAATATTTATGTTATGAATTGTGAAAAGAATGTCCTCGGAAGTGTTTTATTTTTAAATTTATTCATAGCTTTTAGTAATTAAAATATGATATAATTTTAAAATTTTATATAAGATAATTTTAAATTTATTAATTAATTATAAATTTGTAAAATAAAAACATTTTAACCTAAATAGAATAGGTAATTTAATGATAAATACATAATTTTTAAAAGTTTTTGATATAATAAAAAATATACAAGATAATTCTAGTGTGTCATAATACCATGAGGGTGTGCTGTACTAGTGAGTTTTTATTGTATGACATAATTATTTATTTCTGGACTAGGCCTCTAGTATCGTTGCTTTCTTAATGCCATGTGAACACTCAACACTATCATTGAAAATTGCTGTATTTTGCACGTTCCCGTGTGTATGCCGACAAAAGAGAATTTATATATTTAAAGATTGAACGTGGTAACTACTTGGTTTTTGCATATCGTGAAGTATCATATCTTTTTATTTTGGCAATGCGTTTTATTGTGATTTTATAATTCCCACTTGACTGAAACCAGCATCGTGCAGACATAGAGCTATAAGTAGGAAAGTTTCCCACTTGACTGAAACCAGCATCGTGCGGGCATAGAGGTATAAGTAGGAAAGTTATGAAAAATTAAAATCAATCATGGTAAAGCACGAAGTCTTTGTACTTGTTCAATGTGCCCGGTTGCTTTTTAAAACTTGCAACATTGAATTTCCACGGTCATCCTTATCCTAGTACCGATTCTTAGATATTTCCAGAATCTACGAAATGTCTGTCACTGTTATTGGTTGGATTCCAGGACATTTCTGAAATTTATTGACCAAACTGCTATTTGTCGGATTCCAAATATTCATCAAATCTGCGATAATTTCGGCAAATTTCTACTTGGTCCAGTATCTCGAAAAAGTAAGGTTAAAAAACCATTATTAACATATTACTGGATTGTCTTTTATGTTTCTAAAACTCACATTTCAAAATAAAATGTTTTTCCCATTCCTATACTAAAAAAATCTAACGGAAAAAAATATATAAAATCCTCGGAAATATAATAGGGGAAAAAGTCTATAAACAATATGGAGGTCGTCTAGCGCTTGCGAAGACTATCGTTGCGAATCTTGGGATTTCACGGCAATCGAGATGGGAAAAATGAAGTCAATGAGTGGGTATCGTTGCTTTCTTAATGCTCTGCATGTGAACGCTCAAGACGTTCATTGAACATTGTTGCATTTTGCGCGTTTTGGCGTATGCCGACAAGAGACAAACTTTTTTATATATATAAAAATTTGAACGTCGAAACTACTCAGCTTTTGCACATCGTGAAAGTATCATATCTTTTTATTTTGGCAGTGTTTTTTATTGGGTTTCTAGAATTCCCACTTGCTAGGCATATAGCTTTAACTAGGAAAGTTATTGAAAAAAAATAAAATTAATTAAGCGTTGTAAAGCACGAAGTCTTTGTACTTGTTCAATGTGTGTTGTTGTTTTTTAACAATTGCAATATTAAATTTCCACTGCCATCCTTATTATGGGTTGGATTCAAAGATATTTATGGAATTTATTGAACTCGCTACTCTTGGTCGGATTCCAAATATTCCATGAATCTGCGATCATTTCAGCAAATTTCCACTTGGTAGGATTCCAAGATATTTCTGGAATTTAGTGAACTCACTACTCTGTGTCGGATTCCAAATATTCCATGAATTTGCGATAACTTCAGCAAATTTCCACTTGGTCGAGTATCTCGAGGCTTCAGAAAAGAAATTCAAGTCATAGTCTTTTAAAAACTGCAACGCTCAATTTCCGTTTTGTGTCTCGATTCGACATGCAGTCAAAGAGTGTAGACTGCAGTGCTGCGAATTGAATGCTTCGACTCCTGTCACAGCGTCAAGACCGACGCTTAAAATTTCATGTACCGAACTTTAGTATCTTCCGTTGAATTTGGAATATAAGTGTTAACCCACGGGTGCCACTCGCGGTCACTTATCATAAGATGACTAATATTTATCTTATGAATCGTAAAAATAATGTAGTTGGAAGTGTTCGTTTTTTAAATTTAGTCATAGATTTTAGTAATTAAATTCTGACATAATTTTATAAAAATAATTTTAAATTTATCAATTAATTATAAATTTGTAAACTAATTTTTTTAATTTATAATAAATATATAATTTTAACACAATCTTTAAAAGTTTTTTTATATAATAAAAATATTTTATACAAGATAGTTCCAGTGTGTCATGACACCATGAGGGTGTGAACGACTAGCTAGTTTTCATTGTAATGCGTAAGCACACAATTATTTATTCCCGGAATATGCCTCTAGCATACCTGTTTCTTATTTGAGGTCATTATCAATTTTGGGGATAAAGTTTTCTAGCAACTTCAAACACAATAGCCATTTGTTGTCTTTTACACCTAGACAATTTTTTATTGTAACTTCTTTGACAGTCATTCAACTTTCTATATGAATACTTTGATTATAAACAACAATATAACAATACGCTTCAACAAATCATGAACATGTAGAATAACATACCTGGGAGGGGGAACTCCCAACAACAAATCTCCCATTCTTTTATTAAGTTCAAGCTTCAGGAGTTTTTATAATAATTTACAAAGGCATACCTTAGACCAAGCCCCCACCAGCTTGTTATCACAAGGAAGCTCCACTTCAAAAAATGAAACTAGGCCATGAGCAGCTCTAAGGCTCACACCTTGAACAAAATCCAACCAAGGTTTCTGCAGGCCCAAGGTCTTTCACAACCTTCCCAATACTTTCCCGAGAATTGTGTACAACACGCATAGAGTTCACACCTCTAACCACCAAACCAATCCACAAAGCCCAACCAACAGAAACCATAAAATTTGTGCATGTCTTAGCTTGTTGGGCGAGCTTCAGCTTATGTTTTGTTCCTTGTCTTCGTTTTCTCCCTCTTGCAATTCTAGGATCTCTTGTTCGCTTGAGCTTTCCATAGTTGAATGGCTTAATGCCTCACTACCATATTTGTCTCTTATATTTATATGAATCTTTACCATGCCAACGAGCATGACTCTTGCTCTAGCCAACACACAAACTCTGTAGCTAACCTTCACTTCATTTCTTAGTGCACCCTCTAAGTCTGTCGCGTGTTGACTTCATTTGAATTCCTCATTGGTTTGCTTCACATGCATGACATGCCCATTGCATGGCAAGTCACCTAGTGCCCCACCTTCATGCAGGCACACCTTGGGCACGCACCATCACCCATAATGCCTTTTCATTCCTTCCATCGCACGTTATTCCCTTCATAGAGTTACTTAGCGTTGATGTCATTTGATTCATCTCTTGTCTTTGTTTTCTTCCACTACGGGCTCGTTGCACTACACAACGCCCTCACAATCTACTTAATGTCGGGTGCGCCTGCTTTCATGCTGGCGACCTCACACAAACTCACCATCTTTCGGATGTCATTAGGTGAGGTGTGCTCACCTTCATGTGGGCGTTTCATCCCACCACTTCATCTAAAATTTGGTCATTCTTCCTTGCGAGTATGTCGTCGCACATCACCCCTTGTGCACGACTCGCCCATGTCATCACCGAGTCGGCCCAAGCCAACTCGAGCATGCCTCTTGGGTGAGTTAAGTCATGGGCCTAACCTAATGTAACATAGTTTATATTTATTAGACTTGAGACAACTTATTGTTTAAAAGATAGATAAACAAAAATAAAAGGAGCACTATATATTATAAATTTATATAAAATAAATAAATAAATATTTTTTCTTTTTACAATGAATATTTAAATAGACAATAAATAAAAGAAGGCATATTTATTATAAAGTATTGAATATTTTATACAACTAAGTGCTTAAAACAATATCGAATTGTTTATATATATATATAATATATTATATATATAATATATATATAGATATATATATTATATATATATATATATAGTGTGTGTGTGTGTGTGTGTGTGTGTGTGTGTGTGTGTATTTAGGAATTTGCAACAAGGTTGGTGTTGGGCATGAAATCCCCCTACGTCATGTTTTGGGGCTCAAACCCCATGTTTTGAGTTGATATTGTTGTAAAGCTCTGCGAATTGCAGGCATGAAATGTATGTTAGAGTCATAGGGCTGTCTGCCCTAGTTTTGAAGGTAAGGTCTGCCTACCCATGGTCCACGGACCATGGGATTGTATAAATAGAGTGAGGATCTAAGTGTAAAAGAGAGTTAGGGAGAGCGAAGTATGAGATAGGAAAGTAGAAGAAAAGAACTAGAGTCTAAGTGTGTTTTGGGTCATAGAGTAGGGGAAGGCTCTGGAGCTGAGTGCACAGAGGCCTAGTAGAGTGCACAACTGAGTGTGCGGACCCTTGCAGCTGAGTGCGTATGGTGGAGTTGAGTCTATAATAGAAGAAGAGATTAATAATGAAAGGCTTTGTTACCAATTTTGTGTATTTGTTCTAAGTTATTACATGTTTAATGTCATTTGTGAATATACTGTTTCTTTACTGCACGCACTTGTAGGAATTGTGAATATTTTTAAGTATAACTGAAAGCATACAAATAAGCTAAGTTAATTAACTAATATTTGATTACTAGGAAGGACTTGGGTAATAACATTGTTCGACCCCTGAGTAGGGCTGCGTGAAGGCAACATCTCAAGCTGCGAGGAACGGGTAAGTGTGTGTAGCGACGTGCGCATAGAGTCGAACCGCAGACCACTTAAAACCATCAGACATCTCCATGGTGCGGGCACCTTGTTCTAGCACCCTCCCATACTACCTCAGGTGAGACCTCAGTGTGCACTCCATGGATTGTTGCTGAAAGGGCCAGTAGTACCGGGATTTGTTTGGCTAAATCAACTCCAAACCTGGGTCAGGCCCCAACAAGCCAACAAATGGTTTCGTTGCCGGGACCGGGATTTGCATGAGGGATGTCTAATGTCGTACCACTGGAATTTGATGAAGAAAGAAATTGAAGGGTGGTTGGACAGAAAGATTCATGAGTTCGCGGCACAGGAAAACAGGGATTCATGAGTATCAAAGGAACAATGGTTAGAGTGCTACTTATATACCGAAATCCATGAAAATTTCTTTGCATCCTTCCCCTCTGAGTTGTATGAGTGGATCGCGAAGCTAGAAGATAGTCAGGGAAGGTGTAGGCTCGACAAATCGATTGTGTGGACTCCATAATTGGTGTGCAGACTTGAAGCATCAGAAGATAATATCACGTGCGTTGTGGACCATTGGCTCGATTAAATTATAGGAGGGTTTATCACCGAATTCGTGGTAGACACGACAGTCAGATACAGGGAGGCGGAACGATGCTTCCTCAAAGGATTGCGAGGTAAGTACATTAAATCTTTGAACACTTGGATTAAAATGCTATTGTGTGAAAAGCGGGTTATGCGAATAAATTGATGTTTGGGACTACACAGAGTGGGAGGATCTATAGAAACGAAGGTAGCACAAATATAGAGAATAACCCCTTGAGTTCGCCTTGGCGAGAAACCGAGGAAGAGCTCGCGGAAGTTTCACCAAGAAGTGTGATCAGTCTGATAAGGCAGTGAATTCCACCCATACCACCTCCACCTACACCACCACCAGTCTCACCATCTTCACCCCCATCTCCACCCACACCAACTCTTCCACCACCAAAATTTAATATGGCGAGCATGATAAAATTGTTAGTGTTCAAAGGAGTAGGGAACGAAGATCCGGACCAATTTTGGTTCATAGTAAAAGCGGTATGGGAAGCACAAGGAGTCGTGGATGACAATATAAAGAAGGCAATGCTGGTAAGCGTGTTGCCGGATCGTGCACTGACATATTACATTAAACATTTTAATGACCATCCAAATGCGGGGATCAAAGATATCCAGGCTACGATGAACAAGGAATTTAGCAGGCCAAAATCGAAGACACAATCAATTATCGGGTTTAAGGTAATCACGATGCTTCTAGGCAATACCCCCTGGGAGTTGGATCAAAGACTAAAGAGTATGATTCGCGAAGCCAACATGACCTTGATGGATGGACAACACCGCACATGGTTTGTGGCGTCACTAACACCACATCTAAGGACCTCACTGTCGCAGCAGAAGTTATCCACCCAGGCAGAAGCTTTGGATATTGCAATGAAACTGCATGAGACCTCGATAAAAGGTCCTGGCCTCGGAGTCCAACAAATCCACGTGGAACTGAAAAATTTGGGTCTAGAAATGAAGAGTTTGAAACAGGATAGGACAACTCGCCCAAAGGCGTGCGAGGAGGTATGGTGCATAAAGTGCGAGGGATAGGGACACGATAAGGACGATTGTCTAGCCCTCACAAACTACTTAGAAAGAGGAGGGCCGATGCCATTAATACCAAAAGCACAAGTAGGACCGAGTGCGATGCCTACATTATGGTGCACGATTTGTCAGATAGGAGGAAAACATGATATTTATAATTGTCATCTATTACAGAATTATACGCAGACATCCTAACAGTTGTTCTGTAATTTCTGCAGATCAATAGGCCATGACGAATGCACCTGTAGAATTTATGAACTGATGATGGATCACACTCTTGCCTACCGAGTTCAAACTGAAACGCGAGCCCACGATCAAAATGCAGGAATGGCGCGCACTTGATTCCAGGGGCGCGGATGAGGTCGAGGCAGAATGGGACCAGGAAGGGGTAGCAGACAGCTGATTTGTTACAATTGCTGAGAGCCAAGGAATTATGCCCGCGGTTGTAGAAATCTGATGCAAGCATCATGTTTATATTGTACCCAGTTTGATCATGAGAGGAAGAACTGCCCCACACTAATAGCGAGGTTGTGCAATAAAGGAATACTCCAGCCTCCAACATCTCAAAACCTACAAATGATGAGGCCTGAGGCATGCGAAGAGAACCCGAATGTAAACATCGTGCTCCGATGCGGTATCAAAATAGGAGATGACAAAGGTAAGCATATAGAAGAGAGCACATGGGTTTGCAAGGCTCCAACAAAGGAATTAGAGTTCTATTTGGAGCACGCGAAGGAGACATTCATGGAAGCTAAGAAAAGCTTCATGGAGGCCTCCACTTGAGGTAGTAAGGATCAACTAGAACATAAGGTAGATCTTTCAATGCTCACTACCTTTATGGAGACATGCATGAAGCTGCTACGTGACAGTAAAGCAGTGAAAGGAATGCAAGGACTCATCACTAGATGTGTTGGATCAGAGGAGCTGCGCATAGTCCAGAAGCTCGGAAAGCACACATCACGAACAGAAAGGGAAATGAGATTGACTACACAAATCAGGGAGTATGAAATGTATCAATTAATTTTGGATCTAGGATCGGACGCGAATGTACTGCCAAAGCAGACATGGAAGCGCATGGGTAGGCCCGCATTGTAGTGGTCCCCTATTCAATTGCGAATGGTGAACCAACAAAATTTCCTATCCATGGGAAGATTGCAGGGAGTAATGATGGATATTAAAGGTGCGAGCAAGCTTGCAGATTTCAAAGTGATAGAGATTTTCGATGACAACAATCACTATCCTGCAGTACTGGGAATAGATTGGGCCACTGATATGAATGGGGTGATAAATCTTAAAAAGCGCAAGATGATTTTTGAGAAAAAGTCACTGCGCGTAGTGGCACCTTTAGACCCTGCGGAAGGATCGCACTACACAAAGCCAATGCATGATGACGATCTAGAATGTATCTACAAGATAACCACTCGAGAACATGATTGGGTAAATCCTACAGCGGATGGAAGGATTTCGTGGGAGTGCGAAAGCTCCTACACATCGGATTCGGATGAGGAAATATAACGATGGCAGAACCGATTACATGAGGTAACCATGCTCAATTACAACATGATGGTAAGATCACTACGTTGCGTGACAACAGAGGTAAGGGCTCTGCCTATGTATGATGGGTTGACAGCAGTGGATGAATTCTTGAACAAATTTGAAAGAGAGGTGCCAGAACAATAGCTTTTTGATGCTCTAAAATAGGCACTACACGCAATGCCCGCAAGGTGGTGTGGTAAGCATAAGAGAAGCTTTGAGGACAGGCACAGATGCAGAATGATGATGCGTCTATGATTTGGGAAACTGTAGATGCGGCTAGTAGACAAGTATGATGGATGGGATGATCCACGTACATACCTCACAAAATGGACCAAGGTCTACGAGGAATAGCCACAACCTGAATGGGTGCATTTGTTCTGTCATACCTGGATGTCATACCCATGAATTGGTATGGTGAAACAGAGCTCCACCATGGCACGAGTGAATGGGATATCTTGCGCGAATGGTTCTTGCTAACCTTCACGTTTCAAGATCGTTGGTGGGATACTGTTGATGATGTTCTACAAGCATTAAAAGCATCTATCTTCAAAATACCATAGGAGCCAATGGAAGTGCTTCAACCAGAATGGATGACGCAACTGAGCTACGCACTGGAGTGTTACAATGTAAATGTTGAGGAGGATGATGAGGATCCATGAAATATTAACATTCCATAAACAAAAGGCTGTTGCAAGGTTCGAGGACCATTGATTGAGGATCCCGACATCACCGCGCCACTAAAAACGAAGCAGATAAACATTGGAACAGAGGCAGAACCAAAGTATGCAATGCTTGGAGACTATTGGGATGATGCCATGGTGGATAAAGTCATTGAGTTACTCCGCTAATACCAAGACTTATTCCAGACAGAAATTATGGATTTAAAATGGATTGTTGGTGACTTCGGGATGATGAAGATCACCCTAAAACCTAACATGAAGACGGTTAAGCAGAGACCTTATCGTTTGAATCCAAAATATAAGGAAAAGGTCCGTGTAGAACTAGACAAAATTCTTGCAGCCTGAATTATTGAGCCAGTGGAAGAATCCGACTAAGTGAGTCCTATGGTAGTACAGGAGAAAAAGCAGAAGGGAAAAGTAAGAATATGCGTGGACCTCAGGAAGCTGAACGACGCATGTGTACATGACCCATTCTCAACACCGTTCACAGATGAAGTATTGGAAAATGTTGGCGGACAAGAAGTATACTCGTTCACGGATGGGTTCTCGGGGTACCACAAGATCAAGATCACGTTGGAAGATAGGAGCAAAATGACCTTCGCAACAGAATGGGGTTGCTTTCAATACATCGTTATGCCATTTGGATTGAAGAACACGCCAACCATCTTTTCGCGCATCAAAGAATACATCAACAAGTTCCTAGAGGTATATATAGATGATTAGACGGTCTTCGGATTGGTTAAGCACCATGTAGCAAGCTTATGCTTGATGTTGGATACTTTCCGACGACACCAGATTGCACTGAACCTTAAGAAGTGCACATTCCTGGTTCCCATTGGGAACCTGTTGGGGCACGTGGTTTGCAAATAGGGACTGATGGTGGACCTTGCGAAGATTGTAGTAATTCTAAATTTGGAAGCACCGCGAAGTGTTAAACAGCTGCGCGCTACCTTGGGACACATAGGATACTACAAGAAGTTCATCAAAAGCTATGCCCAAATCACCGTGCTGATGGAGAAACTGTTTAAAAAAGATTTCACGTTCTACTGGAATGATGATTGGATGAAGAGCTTGGATTTCCTAAAAGGGAAATTGGCCTCCGCTCCAATCTTGGTCTTCCTAAAATGGGATGTGGAGTTTCATGTCCGTGTTGATGTGTCATTTATCGCACTGGGGGCAGTGCTCACACAAGAGGGAAGCAAGGGCTTGGACCACTCTATCGCATTTGCAAGTCGTAGTTTGTCTAAAACTGAGAAGAACTATTCCACAATCAAGCTTGATGGGTTAGCGATGCTGTATGCACTCCAAAAATACCAACACTATTTGCTAGGAGGACATTTCAAGATGTATACAGACCATTCCGCACTGAAATACTTGGTCAATAATCCTGTGTTGGGGGGGCACATATTCAGGTGGCTCTTATTATTTCAAGAATATGACTTTGAGGTCATGGTCAAACCTGGATGCTTGAACGCAGGACTGGATCACTTGTCATGTATTGAGACAGTCGAGGAACCTACTAGTTTATAGGAAGGATTACCTGATGCACAGCTCTTTGCGGTGCACGTCGCAGACAGACACTTCAAAGATATAATCCATTTTTTGACAATAGGGACTGCGTCGAAGGAATACTCTTTCCAACAGAAGAAGGAATTGGTAATGCGCGCGGCGGATTTTTCTGTCATCGCGGCTCACCAATAAAAAATGGGCAATGATGAGATATTGCGAAGATACGTATCTGAATTTGAACGAAGTCAGATCCTCATGGAAGCATATGGGGGTGCTGCAGGAAGACACTATGCAAGATGAGCAACTGCACAAAAGATTCTCCGCGCAGGGTTGTGGTGGCCAACCTTGCACCAGGATTCAAAAGCACACTGTAAGGCCTATGATATATGTCAAAGGACTGGAAAACCATCGCGGAGGGACAAGATGCCATTAAATCCACAAATGACACTGCAGTCGTTTGAAAAGTGGGCAATTGACTTTGTAGGACCGATCAAACCTCAGGGAAGACGGGCGCGTGCTACATCATCACCACAACAGAGTATCTGACACGATGGGTGGAAGCGCAGTTGGTCAAAGAATGCACGACTGCTATGGCTGCGAATTTTTTGCTCGAAAACATGTTGACCTGATTTGGCTATCAGAAAATATTAATGAGTGATCGTGGAACACATTTCTTGAATGAAACCATTAACGCACTCACAAAAGAATTCCATTTGTATCATCAGAAAAGTACATCTTACCACCCAGAAGCCAATGGGACTATAGAAGCCTTCAACAAAATACTGGAGACTGCGCTGACCAAAGTGTGCAACGCGCAGTGAAGCAATTGGGACCTGCACGTACCTGCAATTCTATGGGCTTATAGAACAATGTGCAAGAAACTGATGAGACAAACACCTTTTTGGTTAGTTTAAGGTGTGGAAGTTGTCATGCCGATGGAATATATCGTACCTAGTCTGCACATAGTTGTGCTCATAGGGATGACGGACCACGAAGCTCTGGAAGAAAGGCTTGCGCAACTAGAAGAACTTGAGGAAGAACAGTTCTTGGCTGGGTTTCAACAGCAGGTAGAAAAGAAGTGTGAAAAAGTCTGGCACGACCGCCATATCATGTTGCACACCTTCAAGGTAAATGACTTAGTACTGTTGTATGACAGTAAGTTTGAAAAATTTCCGAGAAAATTCAGAATGCATTGGCTAGGACCATACGTGGTTAAGGAGGTCACATACGGAGGCGCGGTCCAGCTAGTCAAACTAAATGGAGAACCCTTCCAAGGCAAAGTAAATGGAAACCGCTTGAAGCCCTACATGGGTGGGCTGGCTATCTGACTAGCTGGCCGAAGCAAAGTCTTCGTGCTCTGATGAGTCCGACAAAGGCACGAGACTATAAACATACGCAACACATGGCAATACAGATGTAGGTAAGCAATTTAGACACAGAGGTCTCGGAACAACGGATGCAGCAGGTTCAGCAAGCAGCAGCCCAGTGCACTGCAGACATTAGTATTGTTCGAGAACAGTTGTAGGGAATCCGCACCAAGATCGCCGCGCCGACAGAGTGACTCGAGGGCAAGTCACGATGTTTCTATTGGGGGCCTGTTGGGCATGAAATCCCCCCACGACATTTTTTGGGGCTCAAAGCCCAAGTTTTGAGTTGATATTGTTGTAAAGCTCCACGTATTGCGGGTGCGAAATGTATGTTAGAGTCATAGGGTTGTCCACCCTAGTTTTGAATGTAAAGTCAGCCTACCCATGGTCCACGAACCATGTAAATAGAGAGAGGCTCTAAGTGTAAAAGAGCATTAGGGAGAGCAAAGTATGAGATAAAGAGGTAGAAGAAAAGAACTAGAGTCTAAATGTGTTTTGGGTCACAGAGTAGGGGAAGGCTTTGCAGCTGAGTGCGTAGAGGCCTAGTAGAGTCTGTAGCTGAGTGCGCAGACCCCTGCAGCTGAGTGCGCAGGGTGGAGTTGAGTCTATAATCAGAGAAGAGATTAATAAAGAAAGGCTTTGTTACCAATTCTATGCATCTGTTCTGAGTTATTACATGTTTGATGTCATTTGCAAATATATTGTTTCTTTACTGAGTGCACTTATATGAATTATGAATATTGTTAAGTATAATTGAAAGCATACAAATAAGCTAATTTGATCAACTAATATTGGATTACTAGTAAGGACATGGGTAATAACAATGTTCGGCCCCTAAGTAGGGCTGCGTGAAGGAAACATCTTAGGCTGCGAGGAACAGGTAAGTGCGTGTAGCGACGTGCACGTTGGGTCGAACTGTGGACCACTTAAAACCATCAGACATCTCCAAGGTGTGGAAACCTGGTTCTAAGACCCTCCAATACTACTTCGAGTGAGACCTCAGTCGGCGCTCCGTGGACTATTGCCGAAAGGGCCAGTAGTACAGGGATTTGTTTGGTTAAATCAACTCCAAATCGGGGTCAAGCCCCAACAAGCCAACAGTTGGGCTCATACCCACATAAAATGGGTTTATTATGATCACTATCAAATATTTTTCTAACATATATTATATATATATATAATTATATATATATATTATATATATATATTATATATTATATTATATAGATATATATATAGATAGATAGATATATATATATTCTGTATGTGCGTAGCAATTAGCAACTAGGTCGGGCTCATATCGACATGAAATGGGGTTGATTTTGACCACTACTAGTATACTTCTAGGTGAACCCATGTATGTCGTCACTCGGAACCCACAAGGTTTTCAAGAGGGATTTTTACCTTGAACTTTGCACTTCACAAAGACTTCATATCACAACTATCACTAATTGAACCACTCTATGGATGCATAACCAATTTATATTTAAATCTATAATAATTTATGTTTAAATATATCACATTTCCTTTTGAGTGTAACACCATTACCATCATGTATTTCTTAGTATTACCCCAGGTTATATACTTATTAATTTCTTCAAAAGTAGTGTGCATAACTTTTCATCCACCCATGCTCTGCGCAATACCCATTCTTCTACAAATCCCTTGATCCTCCTCTGCACACTGCTCACCGCCATAGTATTCCACATAGTCAATTTTCAACTATGAAAAACACTCACCTACCCATTCTTCCACACATTCATTCCTCCGCACATATAAAGCTTCCACACGATTCATAATATAATATTGTCCCACAACTTATACTCCATAGTTGGAAAAAAATAGTCATTTTCTCTTCTCAAGGCTAATTGAAAACTCATTCCAGGAAGTCCAATCTCCTAGGTGAAAAAACATTAATATTGTACTACATGAATTATCATTCATACACCACTCAAAATGCATACATACATACCATGGGTTATTAACTTCTTATTATCATTCGTACGAGGCCTAATGAAGGTGGTATGTAATGAAGGAATGTATTACTGAATGCTACCATAAATTAAGATTTATATCGTTAAGAGATACATAAAACCTCATGGATCTATCACATATATCTAAGTGAATTAAACAAATAAGCAATTTGGAAAGGAAAAAGAAGAATGATGTCGTTTTTGGGGATATAATTAAATTTACTTGGATGATAGGATAGAAACTTCCACTCATTAGTCACTTACGAGTGGTATTTGATTTTGACTCTAGAGGAGACACACAATAATAGGATTTGGAATATTTGGTTTTTTTATGTCACATATGTTCCAGAGGTATTTGATTTCAAGGAAATTTTTGTGTTATACAAGTCAATTTAATCATAAGACCAAAACTATTAAGCTTGCTCTATAGAAGAAGAAATGTGTTATGTTAACTCCTAAGGTTTTTAGAAATATGTTGAGGTTGTTGGATCCAAATAAATAACTCAAATTGCTCAAACCCTAAATGTTCCTCAATTCTCAAGGTGGAAGAATGAATATTATCTTGGACTTCATTCTTCAATATGCACCTATTCCAACCAACATCTCCTACATGGATATTTCATTATTATTAGAGCCTTATAAAGAATTTTCATTGTTTTTCAGGTATGTTATGTGATGAGAATCGAATTCCCATGTAACACGGTCATATATGTACATACTGTACTTTTCCTTTAAAAAGGATGTTATTTTAGACCAAACAAAGGTCATTTCCAATGAAATTTCCTTATAATTGGTCAATTTCCACAAGACCTGCTGATTTTTCATGATAACCTACCTAGTGATGGCCATTATTTTCTATAATTTATTCAAAGGCACAACCCTTATGAGAAATATGAACCTAGAAATATAACTGGTAAAATTATGGTACCTTCTTCTATTGAGACACAAGATTATATTTCATTTCTTCCTTAGCCGACATCAAATTTGTCAGAGAATTTAGACACACATTGATAGAAAGTGAGCCACAAAGGATATCTTTAAACAATTAATAGCTTCTCAAAGAAAAAGAAGTGCATGTTAGAAGAGGAAAATCATGCATATATTAGGCTTTCTGGATATGAGGATATGCCACTCTTACTACATGTGCTTGTTTTAGACAGGTATTTTGTTGCATGTGTTTGTAAACAATATCGTTCTTGGTCAATTTTGTTTGATAAGAAAAGAAAAAATAATTCATTACACTACCATTCATTATCGTGAACATTACACTTAAGAATTTTGAACCTCACGATTTTTTTTAAAATATTAAATCATTTCAATTTGATTGAGTTGAACCCACCCAAGGATTCAATCTCGAAGGAATATTCTCAAATAATTTGGTGATTGTATGATATGACAATTTATTTACAAGGAATATTGAAGAACATAGAGAAGTTGAAGGAGAAACACTAGATGAAAGTGGGATAGAAACACCTAGTAATGATATGGCAATTGAAGTGAGCACTAATTATAAGGAAAAGGCAAAACAAGGAGGAAAAATCCTACTAATGCAAAACCCTCTTCATCCCTACAAATTGTTGGATTTCCTCGTCCACCCACAAAAGTCATGAAAAAAATATAATCTAAGGAGATATTAATAAAAGGTGATGTGGTGGAGATGACGGGGAAGAACCACTACCTTGTGTCCAAATAGAAATATCCCATATTTCTGTTCAATTCATAATTATATTGAGAAGGGAGGTGAGGTGAATCAGTATAACACAATTTTTACTTATTTAAAACTTTCAAGCACCATAAAACATTAATATCCCAAGCAAAACATGTAGTAAAAGGTATGCATGGAAACCCTTTAGGGAGAAAACAACAAAAAATACTCCAATTGATTTTATTTTTAGGAACCAACCTACTATTACAATATTTGTAGGCAGGAACCTACCTGAGACACCAATCTCTTCTACTTCTTTCTAGGCACCAATATATAGGAGACACCAATTTCTTATGTTGATTTCTAACAACCAACCTATAAGAGACTTCAATACCCTAAAAATTTAATTTGTAATGTTTTCTTCTCTAGTACACGCGGCTCTTCTGAATTTTTTCAGTCAACTTTTCCCTCTCATTAATCAACAAATACTTTGAACAGACAATTCCTTCAAATACCAACTTCTCTAACAGCATGATTTTGTTACTTGTCCTTTTGAAATTGTATTCCTTGTTAATTAAATTTGTTCAATTATTTCTCCTTTTAAAACTTTGCATTACTAAAGTGATACCTTAATATTTCACACATTCTTCAATTGTTTTTCAGATACAATTTACCAGTGCAACCCATATTTAATTTAATGCTTCATATGCCTCAACACGTATTCTTCCAACACAATTACTTTATAAGCTTCAACATGAGAACTCCCTTCAATTTAACCTTTTCAAGAATTAGTTCTTATGCACCTTGGAACCTCATCACATGCCTATATGCCATGTCTAGGTGCTTTCATATTGGGATATCAAAGAAATCCTTAAAATTTTAAAGTTGAAATCACTTACAAAACCAACTTTTTTGAGGGACTTTATAGCTCTAAGTGTTATAACGTAAGCACCCTGTGATCAAGGGTTGTCGCTAAGACCGTTGTTTAAAACAATAATATGTTAATGACTTTAGAACCTTATGTTTTAGGATTTATAACAACACACCTTTGAGACCAAGTGCTGGAAGCGCATGGAGGATGTTGAACCTCAAATTTTGGCCTTTTACATCAAAATATTGGGAAACACCCGAAAACTTTAAAACTAAAAGATTTTGAAAAACACAAACTTCTGAGTACATATAATAGTAAATTTGTCTATAAATAGTTGGAAATTTTTCTACTACTTAAAACTACCAATAAATGAATATCACATGCTCGAATAATAAACCTCATCTTTGGCCTTTTATAATGGAATATGAGGAAATACCCCAAAACACTTAACGTTGGAAAACCTTGCCAAAATTGGACTTTTGGAGTATAGATGATGGGAAATATGTTTGTTAACAAACATTATGCCTATTGATAGAGTCTGGGCACCAAATATTGCAATACCGACTGAATTCAACATGTGTGCACAACAAAAATATCAAGTTATCGATACGTTGAGGGCTATAAGCCCTTAGAGCTAGAACTAGCTCTTCCACATCTAGGAGTATAACTAGGACTAACTATATTGGAATATTATAAAATCCTCCAGCCTACAGTTTTTGATTTAATGGAAATATGTTGATATGCCAAGGGGGCCTAGCCCTTGAGAACTAAACATTAATCACCTTATGACTAGGGGTTATGAACAAGAACTTATATACCAGGATATCTAAGAATCTATAGGAATCATGCCTTTTTACTAAAACAATGTTATGTTGATATGATGAGGGGCCTAAGTCATCAAGTGCTAAATTATAAGTACCTCGCATTTAGGGGTTGTGACCAAAAGCTTATATATATAATAATATCATAAAATCATGTGATCTTTATCCTTTTATTAAAACATCAATATGGTGATATGCCAAGGGAACTTAGCCATTAGGTGTTAAACCATAAGCCCCTTATGACACTAGGATACAACCATGGGCCACTACATATTGAGATATGAGTGAATTGGTAGACCTTTTCCTTTGTAAAAAATTTGATATGTTAAGCATCCCTTAGACATGTTTTCAAGTGCCAGTGATTTTCATGCACTATTAACTTGTGGAAGGTGTTGACAAACTTTCTTTTTATGGCTTTTAACATTATAAAAAGTTTGAAGTTTCTTCAATAATTTTGAGGTTTCTTCAAAATTTTGATATTTCTACCTCATGCTTCCAATCATGCTCCCAAATTAAATCATGCTTTTTCCTTTGATCATTCTCGTACATTAGATCACAAATTTAGGTCTCGCTTGAATTTGCTATCGATGACAGAATTATTCAACAATATCCCCCTTTTTTATTAATGGTAACGCTCAAACAAATTTAGTAAAGTGTTGAGGAACTCCCATAGATTGTAAAATCCTTCTCTCTACAACTTCTCCTTTTGACTAAAACTTCTTCATTGAAACTTCCATTGTCTATAATTTTTCTTTTATCTACAATTTCTCTCTCTTTTACGTCAATGACAAAGGGATGCTCCACCTGAAGTAATGGGTCTCCTCAATTCTAATTATCACATATTTTCACACCAATTCCCCTGAGTGTATGATTTATGGTTATATGTTCAATTTATTTTTTGAATATATGAAAGTCATATATTTTGATGATGAAAATGTCCTTATTTTGTTTCTCATGTAATTCAATGAGTATCAACTTTTTCGAATCATTGCTCTCCTACAACTCGTTCTCTAAAGGTTGCATCTACTTGATGTGATCCATATTATTGTTGTCTCCCACTTCTCCTTATAATTTCCTTTTACTGATGACATGAGAGAGATATAACTCCCACCTTTCATCTTAGATATTCAAATATTTCTCCAGGAAGGCTTTGGTAAATATATCCACAGTTTTCGCTTTTGTAGCAATGTATTATAGCTTAACAATCTAATCAACTAACCATTCTCTAAGGAAATGACGTTTTATAGGAATATGTTTTGCATTTGAATGCATAACTAGGTTCTTTGAGATATTAATTCACTTGTAGCATCACAAATGATTGATATGGGTTTATTATAATCTAACATGATATCCATCAAAATTTTCTTCATCCAAAGAACCTGAGTACAACAAGTTGTTGCTACAATATAATTTTTCTTCAACTTTGGAGTAAGAGATTGAGGTCTATTTCTTTCTAAACCATGATACATGACACTTTCCTAAAAGGAATGCTCCATGTGTATTATTTTTCTTGTCATCAACACTTCTTACCCAGCCTGCATTTTTATATATTGTTAAGGGGGGATATTTTCTTCTTGGGTACCATAAGCCAAAGTCTATAGTCTCCTTCAAATATACAAAAATATTTTCACTACTTGCATTTGTGTCTCCATTAGGGAAGATTGAAATCTTGCAACCAATCCTACAGCTTGCATTATAGTAGACTTTGATGTTGTAAAATATAATAAGAAGATAATCATTGACCTATATTTTCACTTAGGGATTCATCATCTTTGTTCAATTTTCATTTTGTTATGATGGGGTGCTAATAGGTGCACAATTTTCCATTTCAAATTTCATCGACATTTCCTTAAGATAGTTGGATTGGGAGATGAATATACCTTTACCTAATTAAATAATTTGCAATCTTAGGAAGATTGAAAATTATCTTGCTTAGACAATTCAAATTATTTCTACATTTCCACTACAAACATTTGACTCATTATGTCAACATCACTTCCAAAATTAAATCATCCACATAGACAACACTAATCAACAATTTTTCATTATATGCTTCTATTTGTTTCTCCTCATTTGAATCCTTGTCACTATAAATATTTGTCAAGTATTGAGTATTGGGCCTTAGAAGTGTGCATTAGTACATACATATATTTCTTCAATCTACATACATAGCCTTCATCGTCTAACAATTGAAATCCCTCTCGTTGTTCAACATACACCTTTTCTTCTAAATATCCATTTAGGAAATTTGATTTTGATATCCATTTGATAGGCTTTGAACTTTCTAAAACATACAAATGCCAAGAAAATTTTGATTTTTTCAATTTTTGCAACTGGAGTAAAAAATTCTTTAAAATAAACACCTTCCATCTATGCATACCCTTTGTAAACTAGTATAGTCTTGTTTCTCACTACTTGTTCATCCTCATTAATTTTTTTCATAAAGACCCACTTGGTTCCAATTACATTCTTATCTTTTGGTCTAGGCATAAGATTCCATCTCTCTTTTTTTCTTCCATATGTGTTTAGATCTTGTTCCATAGATTTAAGCCAATGCTCATCTTTATTGGCTTGTCCAAAATTCTTCAGCTTTATTTTGGATAACAAGACAAAGTTTACATGTTTTTGCGTGTTTGTCAATATCCCTCTAGTTTGAACCCATAAATTTTATTACAAAATATTTTGTTTTCTAGGTGATACTTCTAAACATATCTAAATGGATTCTTTGGGTGTTGATATTCTATCTCCTCCTCTTCTTGTTCTTTCTATTCTTTTTCTTCTTCTACCTCCTTTCCATGCTCTCTATTAATCATATCCTTTGAATATTTATTTTCTTTTTGCTTTTCATTTCAGGGAAATGATTCATTGGTTCTTGCATTTATTCTTTCTACTACCTTTTATAGTATTTTATCGTAACATTTGTAGTTTTTGCTTGTAGATGAATAACCAAGAAAGTTTCCTTTATCTGCTCTAGAATCAAACTTTCCTAAGTTTCATTATTCTATCTTTATGTAACACTTACTTCCAAATAATTTGACTTGTTTGATTGAAATAGATCTACCTTTCCAAAATTCATAAGGATTCTTTTTGTTGTTTACTCTAATTTGAGCTCGGGATGTAAATTGTTGAATTAACTACTTCTCCCAAAAGTTGTCTAGAAGGTTTCCTTCATTAAACAATATTATTTCCATTTCCAACATAGTTATTTTCTTCTTTCAACAACACCATTATGTTGAGGAGTCATTGCTATTGAACATGTCTTCTAATCCCATGTTTTTCACAAAATTCATTGAATTAATTAGAAGTAAATTTTCCTCCTCTATCAAATGTCAAGCACTTGATATTTATGTGATTTTCATCATCAACCTAAGCATTGAATATTTGAATTTGTCAAAGGTTTTAGATAATAATAAAAAAATTAAAGTAACCCATGTCATTCTTTTATGGTCATCAATTAGAAGCATAAAGTATTTCTCACCAGTTAATGTTTATGCTCTTGCAGACCCACAAAGGTCTATATGAACAAGTTCTAATGTATTTGTTGATGACTACTCTTTTGTTTTGAATTTGACTCTAGTTTATTTCCTATGCTGATATGGATTGCAAATAGTGTCACCTGTCTTTGAAATTTTTGACATGCCTCTTACTACTTTTGTTTTGCTACGTTATACTAGATGTTCAAAATTGATATGACTCATCCTTCTATGCAATAACCAAGTTTCATTCACTTTCCCCATACAATAATTTTTTTTAACTTCATCTATAACATATAGATTACTTGAGTTCCGACTGCATTTTCCACCAATATTCTCAATCCAACTTTCCTTATTTCACATCCTTTAGAACAAAATCTGATACCATATCCTTCATCTCACGTTTGAATAAAAATCAAGAGCTTATTCTTTAGACCATTAACATACATAACATTTTCAATTTGTGTCTTTCCATTATCAAGGCTAACTATCCACTTTCCCATTCTTCTCATTGATGCATTATTTCTATAAGTGACATTTCCTCCTTTGTCTTCCTTTAAAAAGATAATTTTTCTATTATCTCTTGTCATATGTTTTGAGAACCCATTATTAAAATACTATTAACATCTCTTTTTTTAGCATATAGAGTGGATCCACAGTGTTCCTTTTCAAAACCTTTGTGCATTCTTCTTGCTTGTTTTGATGGGAGGCCTTATTAAGCTACCTATAGAATCACATGCTTTGTTCCCAAAGTTATTGCACTTGTAACGTTAAATACATTTCAATAGGGGAGAAAATGAGTGGTATCTTCACTATCCTCCAAATTTTCATATAGACATTTAGCACCAAAATGACCTATTCTAAAACATTTGAATGATAGTTTACCTTTGTATTTTCTAGATCCTTTTCTTAGCTTTCTCACAAATTGAGCTTCTTCTACATCTAATTCATAGTTAAAATGATAATGGTCCTTGTGTCCCTTTTTTTTTTATTCTTTGAAGGTTGCTTCCTTTAATGATAACTTCTCTTTTTATATTCTCATTTCATAGATTCCATGTAGTTCATCAATCTTTAGCTTTTTCATATATTTCATTTCTTAAATGGACCTAACCTTTGCATTGAATCTCAAGGGAGGATATCTCAGTACTTTATGAACAATTATTGATTCCTCAAACTTTAAATGACGAAATAATCTTGCAATATTCTCTTCTTCATTCATATTTAAACTATCAAATTGTATTCTATGATTTTGAATCTTTGGCCTCTTTATATTTTCATCTCCTTCATAACTACTTTGAAGCTTGTCACAAATATATTTTTCAAATCCACACTACATTACCTTGAAAAGCATTAATTTTACTAGGCCACATAAAATGGCATTCATTTATTTTGAATTATTTAATAAACATTTTTTACCATCATGCTCAGTTGCAATAGCTGTTGTTATTTTATAACCATCCACAACAAATAGAAAAATGTCAACACTAAGAGATATTATATAGGTCCTCATCGTTATCTTCCATAAGGCATCATTTGTTTCATAAAAGGGTGGGGCTCAATTTGAGAAAGAACCATACTAACTAGCAATTTATCCCCTTAAGATCTACCTTCCAGTGATTAGAATTCTTATGAAGTAACTTGCTATGATACCAATTGTTGGATTCACAATTATATTGGGGGAAGGGAGGGGGAAGGGAGGGGGAAATGGAATCAATATAATACAATTTTCACTTATTTAAAACAATCAAGAACTATAAAACATTAATCTCACATGTAAAGCATGAAACACAAGATATACATGGAAATATTTTAATTGGTTGTTCTTTGTGGGTGCCAACATATTATTACAATATTTGTAACTACCAACCTATAGGAGACACTAATCCATTTTTAAGTCTAATTTGTAATGCTTTCTTCTCTAGTTCACTCTGTTGTTCTAAATTTTTACAGTCACCTTTTCTCTCTCTTTAATAAAAAACTTCTTTGAACCAAGTGATTCCTTTGAATAAAAGCTTACCTAACCACATGCTTATGTTATTTGTCCTTTCAAAAATGTATTCTTCGTTAACTCACTCTATTCAATTACTTATCATTTTAAAACTACACTTAATAAAAGTGGCACCTCATAATTTGGTGCTTCCTTAAAACTTATTTTAGATATATGCTTTGCCAGTTTTTAGCTTGAAATGTCATAAAGGTGAAGGAGTTTTTGCTTCATAGATCTCCCCTCAACATTTACTAGACAGTGTTTGATGGATCTAGGAAAATTACACAACTCTAATGCAACACCAAACCATTTGATTCATATAAGAGGATGATAAAAACATACATGTGCATTCATGTAGGTCAATGTGCTTTGCAAACCCATTTGAGCTATTGGAAACCCCACTCCAAACTAAATATTCCAATCCAAGCTCTTTGATCTAATCTCCTACACACATATATGACCTAATAAGATAATGTTTTCCTTCTTGAAAGGAAAGTGAGCCTGCACCAGAAGTTAAAACAATAAATAAATCATATTTCGATATATGAGAACTTTTTTTTTTGTGTAAGATTGGTAGTTCTCCCTTTTCTATTAATATTTTATAAACATATAGTCAATGGTTTTCAAACTTTTGGTGGTGGTCTTAACCTATCCACAGGAAACCAGGTCTGTTGGCCACCTATCTACATCAAAAGTTGTCCAAAATTTAAACGGAGTAATTCTTATCATCCAGGCTACATTGGATACCTTATCTTCTATATGCTTCATACATAAAAGGTAAATGCTAATCGACATAATAACAAAATTTGACTAGCTAGACTTCTACTTCATTCATCTAAGGAATCGACTCGGACTAGGGCTTTTGCACTCAACCCAGGTGCTTCACTTTGCATCATTCTCTGGAGTTGTTGTTCAATTTTATTCAGATAGATGTTGTTATGATACTGTTGCATTTGAACTGACTGAATATCCTTCTGGAGAAGGCTTGGTTCTGCTTGTTTGTCCTCTTCTGTTTCTTCTCTTTCCTTGTAAGTGGTAATTGCTTTAGCTAGGATGTTTTTCATAACCCAATATTGTTGGATGGTCTACCGAAACAATGTTTGGCAACCTCGGGTATGGCCTGGATCCTTAATTATTGTCCCCCATTCTTCTGCCTAAATTTCTTCGTTCTCGATGTTGGAATTTAACTCTATTTCCCATTCAGAAATGATTGCTTTCACTTCAGTCGGGTTTCCTACATAGTAGGCATTGATGAGATTATGGATACTTTCCTGTCCTATTTTCCTTCCTCTTTTCCTCGGAGGTTTTCTTGGCTCCAGGCCTTTCCTTTTTTTCTCCATCTTTCCTGTTCGTCTGTTCCCTTTCCTTCCGTGTTGTCTACCTTCCTTATCCATCATTGTCCGCTCTATGCTCTTACAGTTCCTTCACTCCTGGACCAGGGCCTAATGAACATTGGCTTGATGCAAGTTTCGTTGTGTCGGGGCCTTCTTAACACTGGCATTTATGCTAGCTATAATGTAAACCAAAATTAAAACATTATAAGCCAGAATAAGGTTATCCTTACTATACATATAATGTTTTATGATTTGCGTTTTGGTCTTTGTTTTGTCAAATTTCCTTGTATTCATGCTTTGCTTTATGGTTTGAGAATTGGCCTTATTCCTTCCTGATTTCCCAATGTTCTTCCCCTCAGTTTCAGATTGAAACTTCTCTGGTGCAATCTCTTTCCTCCACTCTATTCCATCTCTGTTGCTCGTTCCCTAGATGACTCCCAGGTGCCCCTCCCTACTCTCATAGGCTAGCAAGATAGGGAAATTTCTGCCATCTTCAGGATTGCTACACTGTGGTAGTTGCTTTTCCCCCTCTGACAGAACCGCTCAAGACCTCCTTGAGCCTCAAACATCCTAGGCTACCAACCCTACCCTTGGGCCTCCCAGTGGTATTTCTCTCCTCACTTTCACTACCCCTGAGTGAAAGAAATTACTTTTTCCTATGCCACAGATCTAAAGTTATATCCCCAAGATACAATATTCTTAACCTTCTCCAGGAAATCCCTCGTGGATGATTTGCCAAATCTAGGTTTTAGTTTTCTCCCCTCCCTGGTCCAAGGGACAACTCCTTTCTTAGCTTCTCCTAGCAATTTCCAAGTCCTGCAATGACCCTAATATAATGGCATGCACACAATTAAGCAAGCTATAGGTTGCACTAGAGTCTAATTTCGTGCTACGCCTCTCGCAGTTCCCTTTGTTTCCCTCCCACTCGATCAAGATAACCTTCCTTAAATACCATAAAAGTTTCCTCATACATATACATATAAATACGCTCAAGATGACTCTACTTTCTGAGTCAATTTGGCTTGACAGCCTCCTTTTTCCCCAGGACCTTTCTGCCTTCATACAAGGTTCAAGTTTTCCTTCCCCCTTGACCCTGATAACTATCAAGTCTACCCCAACCCAGGTTGACCGACCAATAACCCAAGGGATCCTAGAAGCTTCATACCTTCTTTTGACTGGGAAAACCATAACACATAACCAACATTATTCTACAGAACTCATTACTTTTCTTCTTACGATCAAAATTCTTCTCAAATCCCATATCATTATTTCCTTACCGACGCAGGGGAAGGTTGTAGGCACATACCAGGTTTTGCATGTGAAAGTTGAATGCTGGTCGATGCGCCCTAGCTCTTGGCACTTGCCAGCGTTGTCTTCTTGTTCATCCTCTGCTTCCTGCATGCAAATTCCCTTCAACCTTGCCACCTTTTCCTTTAATTTTCTCTCACACCTATCCATCCTCACTACCAAGGTACCCTCCAGTTACTTTTCTCCACTAGCCACTTCCCTTTCCTTCTCGTATGGGTCTCGAACTGAGCACCCACTTACCTTCCATTTATTGTCTTTCATCGTCACCTTCCCACTTCCGGCTGCTCCTATCGTCCTATATTTCCTGGTTATGCTTGTGTGCTTTCCTGCCCTCCTGCCATCTATCTTGCCTCTCTTACCTCTTCCTACCATATCCCGCCACACCCCGATCAGTGGTTCTCTCCTTTTTCCTTATCTATTATCGGGATTTCTAGAATACTACTCATCCCTTCTATTCAACTTATGTTGCCACCCCGTATATTAAGGTTGTTACCGATTTTGCCACATCCCCAGTTAGATAGGCAATCTACTACCACGTTCCCCGATCTTCGAACATGTGTAAGAATAATATAGTCTATCCTTTGTATTAGTTTTCCTATATCCTATACCAACCTTGTCATCCTCCAACTTTGGCTTATCTTCTCCCATTTGGTTCCTTGGTGAAGTATTTTCATTATGTTTATAACTAGTGTCGAGTCTCCTTCCACCTCCATTTTCTAGAAATTTTCTCTACGAGCTATTTATAGCCCTCGATTTAGCGCATAGAGATATTCTTCGTTGTTACTCACTATTCCACAATCCATAGCATACAACCTAATCGCATTACCTTGATGGTATCTGAACACCCCACCTGAACCTGCTGCCCCCAGCTTCCCTTTAAGTTTACCATCGAAGTTTAGTTTTATGAAGTCTTCCAAGGGAAACACAAAAAGGATTGGGGAATCACAGGGAGTATGTTTATGTTTCCATGAATTGGCCTCAGCATGGTTGGATTTAGGCTTAACCTTTCCATTATACTATGTTCTTGTGGAGTGGCTTCCCAATCATCTG
>APFE030482176.1:70904-82863 GCA_000404065.3 Pinus taeda
TTCCTCTTTTCCTCGGAGGTTTTCTTGTGGATGGCTCTAGGCCTTTTATTTTTTTCTCCATATTTCCTGTTCATCTGTTCCCTTTCCTTCCTTGTTGTCTGCCTTCCTTATCCATCATTGTCTGCTCTCCACTCTTACAGTTCCTTCACTCCTGGACCAGGGCCTAATGAACATTGGCTTTATGCAAGTTATGTTGTGTCAAGGCCTTCTGAAAACTGGAATTTATGCTACCTATTATGTAAACTAGAATTAAAACATTACAAGCTAGAATAAGGTTATCCTTGGTATACATATAATGTTTTATGATGTGAGTTTTGGCCTTTGTTTTGTCAAATTTCCTTGTATTCATGCTTTGCTTTATGGTCTAAGAATTGGCCTTATTCCTTCCCAATTTCCCAACGTTCTTCCCCTTAGTTTCACATTGAAACTGCTCCGGTGCAATCTCTTTCCTCCTTTTTATGCCATCTATCTTGCTCGTTCCCTAGATGACTCCTAGGTGCCCCTCTCTACTCTCATAGGCTAGCAAGATAGGGAAATTTCTGTCGTCTTCAGGGTTGCTACACTTTGGCTGTTCGTTTTCCCCCCTGACAGAACTGCTCAAGATCTCCTTGAGCCTCAAACATCCTAGGCTACCAACCCTACCCTTTGGCCTCCTAGTGGTCTTTCTCTCCTCGCTTTCGCTACCAATGGGAGAAATAAATTACTTTTTCCTATCCCACAGATCTAAAGTTTTGTCCCCAAGCTGCAAGATTCTTAACCTTCTCCAGGAAATCCCCTCGTGGATTTCCCAAATCCAAGTTTTAGGTTTCTCCCCTCCCCAATTCAATGGCCAATTGCTTCCCTAGCTTCTCCCAGCAATTTCTAGGTCCTATAATGACCCTAATCTAATGGGTGTGCATACTCAAGCAGGCTAGAGGTTACACCAGAGTCTGATTTCGCACCAAGCCTCTTGTGGTTCCCTTTGTTCCCCTCCCACCTGATCAGGATAACCTTCCTTAAATACAATAAAAATTTCCTCATACATATACATAAAAATACGCTGAGGATGACTCTACTTTCTGAGTCAATTTGGCCCGACAATCTCCTTTTTCCCCAAGACATTTCTGCCTTCATACAAGGTTCAAATTTTCCTTCCCCCTGCGACTGGGATAACTATCAAGTCTACCACAATTTAGGTTGACTAACCAATAACCCAAGGGATCCTAAAAGCTTCATACCTTCTTTCAACTAGGAAAACCATAACACATAACCAACATTCTTCTACAAAACTCATTACTTTTTTTCTTACGATCAAAATTCTTCTCAAATTCCATATCATTATTACCTTACCGATGCAGAGGAAGGTTGTAGGCACATAACAGGTTTTGCATCTTAAAGTTGAATGTTGGTTGACGTGCCCCAACTCTTGGCACTTGCTAGTGTCATCTTCTCGTTCATCCTCCACTTCTTGCATGCAAATTCCCTTCAACCTTGCCACCTTTTCCTTTAATTTTCTCTCCCACCTACGTGTCCTCACTACCGAGGTACCCTCCACTTACTTTGCTCCACTGGCCACATCCCTTTCCTTCGCGTATGGGTCTCGAACTGAGCACCCACTTACCTTCGATTTGTTGTCCGTCATCATCACCTTCCCACTTTCGGCTACTCTTGTCATCCTATATTTCCCGGTTCTCCTCGTAGGCTTTCTAGCCCTCCTGTCATCTGTCCTGTCTCTCTTACCTCTACCTTCCATATCCCGCCACACCTCGATCGATGGTTCTCTCCTTTTTCCTTATCTATTCTCAAGATTTCCACAAGACTACTCATCCCTTCTATTCAACTTATGTTGTCACCCTGTATATCAAGGTTGCTACCGGTTTTGCCACATCTCCATTTAGATAGGCAGTCTACTGCCACGTTCCCCTATCTTCGAACATGTGTAAGAATGATATAGTCTATGCTTTGTATTAGTTTTCCTATATTCTATACCAGCCTTGTCATCCTCCAACTTTGGCTTATCTTCTCCCATTTGGTTCCTTGGTGAAGTCTTTTCACTATGTCTATAACCAGTTTTGAGTCTCCTTCCACCTCAATTTTCTAGAAATTTTATCTATGAGCTATTTATAGCCCCCGCTTTAGTGCATAGGGATCTGCTTCGTTGTTACTCGCTATTCCACAATCCATAGCATACAGCCGAATGGTGTTACCTTGATGGTATTTGAACACCCCTCCTAAACCTGCTGCCCCTGGATTCCCTTTAGCTGCACCATCGAAGTTTAGTTTTATGAACTCTTCCAGGGAAAACACAAAAAGGATTAGGGAATCACAAGGAGTATGTTTCTATTTCCATGAATTGACCATCAGCATGCTTGGATTCAAGCTTAACCTTTCCATTATACTATGTTCTTGTGGAGTGGCTTCCCAATCATCTGGGTACCAATTCTCAACAATAATCGTTTCTTGAATGTTTTGAACTATAATTCCCCATAACTCTACTATTGTTCTCTTTTCCCCTTTAAAAATTCTCAGGTTCCTTCCCTTCCACACCACCCATAGGAAGAATCCAAGGGATATCTTCCAGGCTCGGTTCAAGATGGGATCCTAGTATGGCTTTTTCACCATTTTTCCATTGTTGTTTTCGTAATTAATTGATCCCTGTCCCTATGGCTGAATAGTTGTTCATGATGCTTGCATAGAACTTCATTGTAACTGCAAGAATTTAGTAGGTGTTGCATCGATTTTGTTTGTCTTTCACATATGCAGCAGACCGATGGACCCTGCATCCCCCTTACCTGTAGTTGATTCCATGTTAGTGCTCTACTGTTCATAACAACCCATAGGAGGAAGGCTATTTTGGGACACAGTTTGTCCTTCCAAATTCATTCCCATATGGGTAACCCTTGTTGTTGATGGTGTGCTGCTTGTAGATAGTATCCTTCTTGGATGGTGAAAATCCCTTTTATTCTATATCCCCACCTTATCATGTCTGATCCTTCTGCTATCACTATTCTTCAGGGCTCCATCTGCTTCTCATAGGTTGTTCATTGAATTGATTCTAGTGCTCTAGACCAATCTTGTTACCTCTTCCATTTTCTCCATTGTTCCCCTGTATCTGTTTCCCAACAATTTTTCATCGGTTGATTTGTTGGGTTGTTTGTATATAGGAATATGTCCACGAGGTCTATCCTACTAAATAATTTTTCTCTCTGCTGCCACGCCTCTTGCCAGAATCTAGATTTGTATCCTCCCCAAATTTCCTAGAAGCTATGATTTCTTATCAGTTCTCTATTTTCTAATGTCATATTCCATATACCTGACCCCTTTATATTTTCCTGGACTCGTAATCTTCCTTCTATCGATCTTGGAATTCTGTATTTTCTCCCCCATATTTCTTTCCATTGGTTTGTCCCTCCCTGAATCCATATCCACCATAACTTAGCCCCCATTACCTGGTTTAGAATATACAGGTCTCAGAGTCCTAGCCCGCCTGCTTTGTTTGGTTTACTTATCCAGTTCCAAGATAGCAGTGGCCATTTTTTTACCGTGTGTGGCCCTTGCCATGGGAATTTCTCGAAAATATTGATCACTCCATTGCATACAATTTTAGGGACAACTTGGCCCTATAATTGGTATATCGGGATTGACTGAATCACTGCTTTTAGCAGTATGACTCTACTCGCCATATTTAATGTCCCGAGTGTCCAATTTTGAAGCCACCCTTGGATTCTTGCCAAAAGTTCTTTTCAATTTTCCACTATGATCAGGTGTAGACTTAGCGGGATCCCCAGATATTTCGAGGTGAGGTTTCCTATACAAAAGTCCATTGTTCTCGCCAGGAAATCTTGGGATTGGGCTGTTGTATTAAAGAAGAAGATATCAGACTTCTCTTTGTTGATTTGTGTTCTTAAAGCATTCGTGAAATCATGCAAGATGTCTTTCAGGCTCTGGCTTCCTTGAGAGTTTCTTTTCCAGACATCATTATGTCATCAACAAATTGTTGATGTCTTAAGGGCAGGTCATTTCCCCACATTTGCAAGACTTTAAATTGACCTCCTTGCACCTTTTCTTTTATATATCTTCCTAATCCTTTAGTTGCCAATATGAAAAGGAAAGGGGACAACGGGTCTCCTTGTCTTTTATCCCCCTTGTTGCATTAAATGCCTCAATAGGAGCGCCATTCAGGAGGATTGAAAACACAAGGTTTGATATCATAGAATATATCTAATTTATCCATCTGGGATGAAAGCCAAATGATTTCAGGATTCCTTGGAGATATGACCAACTTAATCGGTCGTATGATTTGGATAGATCTAGTTTTATCATCATTCCTTTAGCTTTTAGGTTCTTCTGGGAGTGAATTACCTCTTGAGCTGTGACTATCCCATGCAAAATTTGCCTTCCTTTTAAACAACCAATCTGCTCTTGTGAGATTAAGCCTGGGAGGATCGATTTGAGGCAATTTACCGTTATTATAGACAGAATTTTGTAGATTACATTGCGTAAAGCTATAATAGGTATAAACCCTTGAGGCTCTTCCGAATGGTCTATTTTGGGGATAAGAGCTAGGAAAGTGGAATTCAAGGCCGAGTGTATCCTTTTAGTTCGTCTTGAATCCTCCACTACTGCTAAGATATCTTCTCCTAAAATTGGCCAAGTTTCCTACAAAAATTCTGTTGTGAAGCCATCCGGGCCTAGAGCTTTATTCTTTGCTAGTCATTGATCACTTCTTCCACCTCAGTCATAGTTATTTCCCTCATTAGAGCTAGGATTTGATCCCTACTAACCAGCTGAGGGATGTGCCTAGTAATCTTGTTTATATCTTATGTCCTATCTGGATTGGGTTCTGTCAATATGTTTTGGAAGTGATGGACCAATAAGTTCTCCATTCTTCCTTTTGAATAAGGTGATTTCCTTCCTGGTCAACTAAGGAAAAAATCTCATTATGCTGGCAATGTTGAATCATCGCTTTGTGGAAGAATCTAGTGTTCCTTTTCCCCTCCCTCAACCACTGACTTCTCAATTTTTGTTTCCATAAATCTCTTCCTGCTACCACCTTTCCTCCAAACTATTCAACAATTGTCCTTCTTCCTCCACAATGGATTTTGTGCGGCCATTTGTTATTATATGTTGTTGCACCTTTTTCATCATTTCATGTAACAATTCATGTTCCTGTTGTATGTTACAAAATTCTTCCTTATTCCATTTTTTTTTATTTTATCATTGATTTCTTTGAGACGGAGTTGGAATGTAGGTATTTTGTTTCTTCCTTGTTTATTAATTGATTTCCACCATTCCTTTAGTTTTCCTGGGAAGGTAAGATCTCTCAGCCAGAATGCTTCAAACTTGAAGGGTCTCTTGGTCTGCCCTTGTTTCAAGTCCCCTTCCAATCTAGTCGACCAGTGGTCTGATCCCATGCATGGCAGGATGGATGCTTCATAGCATACATCTCTGCTAATTAATTTTTCGGTTGCCAAGAATCTGTCTAATCGTGACAATATTTGACAGCTTCCTCCTATTCGATTATTCCATGTGTAAGTTCCATTGATTGTAGGTATATCTACCAGGTGGAGTTCTTCTTGTAGATCCCTAAATTGTTCGATTTTAGGTTCTTCTCTCTAATTCTTCCTTTCTTTTCCTCCAGGGAGGTTATTTGATTGAAGTCCCCTACAATCAAAAAACGTGTTTCATCATGCATTTGGTTTAATGTCCTTATTCTTTGTATAAAGTTTTCCTTTTCAGCTGGAATATGCAGCCCATATACTGCTGGTGCACTCCAGTATTGCAGCAATAATGCTGCAACACTTGGGACTCCCTTCTTTACTTTTATCAACCCGATAGTTCGTAACAAACTTGGAAGCGACAGTGATGTATGCACAAGTACTAGCTCTTGCCGCAGGCTGTCACTAGATCAGCTGGTACAAGTCCACTAGGAGCTTAAGCTAACTTCTATGAGTTCTTAAAAGAAGCTTTTAACTGTGATGGATGAAATCTAACTCAAAAGAGGCTAATCTACTTGCAGAAAAAAGATGAAAGCTAAAAGGAAATGCAAACCCTAGCAAACCCTAGTTTTACCAACTAACCCTCCTGATGCAAGAAAAAGGATGAAAGCTACTATAAAAGATGCCATTGATTCTTGGAAAGGTAAAGTGCATGTGTCTAAGCTATCTCTAAAGTGGAATCTGAAAAAGGAACATCTTTTTGTATTTTTGAATCATATTTGTGGAATTATCTTGCATGTGTTTGACTGTTGTTGACTATGCAAAGGTGAGGGAGGAATGGAAGTGGTGAGGTGCTTGCAGGAGGTTGGGAAGGTGAGAAGAGGGCCTAAGGGGTCCCTAGCACCCTTCCAAAGAGTTTCACAGTGTTCGAATATCAAGAAACTGCTTTCGTGAGCTTCTATAGGAAGTCTGCAAGGGCTCTACAGGATGTTCTGTAACTTCTACAGGATGTTCCGAAAGGGAATTTTGGAGGGTTGATGGTGGAATAAAGATGAAGAAGTGGGTATGGAGGTGAGATAAGGGTGTGAGGAGGTCCATGACTTGGTGTATGGAGCTGAGGAGTGGTGAGGATGGTTGGATTTGTTCAAGGAGAGGTAGAACAATGTTGCACAAAAATATGGAAATTAGGGCAAAGCGAGAGAATGTGGCAAATGTAAGGCGAGAATCCAAGTTAGAGTATGGAGCAGGAAGGATTGATGGATTAAGGGTATATAGAGAGGTATTACACGTGCTCTACAAGTTATTTCACAAACTGAACAAACAAAGTCTCGAAAAACCAAGGACCTACCTACTTTAACCTAATCTGACCTAATTATCAGCAAAGAAAATTAACAGAAGTTTATTTGAAATGAAATCATGTGAAATAGCTATGCAAACTAAGCCATCATGAACCTGAGCATGTAACCACAACTGGTATCAACTTCTGCAACTGAGAATCTAACACTAGTGATTGCATGATGAAGCAAAAACAACATTTTTGGTGGCGGCAAGGACACCTTGGTCTCAGCTCGTGGTCCCACGGAGGGAGAGGTGAGATCAGAGGTGCTTGATAGCCTTTTTCTAAATATCTTCTCTGTTATTAACCTATCAAATCAATCTAAACATGAAAATCCTTTTTAATCATCAACAATGACCTAGGTAACCAAGCAAGATTTTAATCTACTTAACAGAAATTATTTTGCAAAGACATTAAAAACATATAACAGTACAGGAAGGAGGCCTTGGCACTTGGGTTGTGCCCAACCCCAAGAGCTACAGGCTCCTAAGAAAAATCTCAGAACTAATGCCAAATGAAGCTACTTTCCATTACTCAAAAATAACCATGTCACAAAGAAAGTTCTACAGCAAAAGCTACAAAATGAGCTGAAAAACTAACAGCACTATAGTGCAAAATACAACTGCTCAAAAAGTAACCTATGAAGGCTGGAAGCCTTCCTTATTATACATTACGAGGGTCTCCAAAAACCCTCCTTAATTCAAGGGGATTGGCTGCTCAAACTTCCAGTGATTAGTCACTTTACACAAAACTGCTCGGCTGCCCTTGGGAATCCTTTTCGGTGGTTTGCTGAACTCCGAGTTGAGGGTGGAGAATTTGAGGAAGGGGCCATTTAGTGCAGGAGACACCCTTCCTACGAATCCTCACCCTTGTTCCTTCATCCTTGGCTATCATCTAGCTCATAAATTCTTGCCCTTGGTCCAAAATTTGTCCAAAAATCTGCAATAACCACGTGTTAGCCTTCTTGGTCAAGTGACTATTCTCATTCTTTCAACTAACATAAATATACTTAAAAAACATGCATAAACTATGAAAAATGGTGGATTGATGAAGATAAGTTAGGAAAAATGAGCCCAATAAGTTACCCAATTTCGGGGCTCATCATCATCCCCCTGCTAAATGGGTTGCTCATCCTCTGAGCAACTAATCCAGCTCATCATCCTTGATTACCTTGACCGCCTCTCTCACATCCCAGGCCTCCGAGGTGATATCTTCTTCACAGTCATGACATCCTGCTTTTCTTTCCACTTCCTCCCACTATTTGTGTTCCTCCTCTTTTTTGACTCCTTCCAGCAGCCCCAAAAGTAAGGGAGGACTGAACTTTAGGCCGATCCACTTGGCCTGCAGATTTTACATTGACTGTTTATAGAGGGGTACTCTTGCCAAGGCCTCCCTCATCCTTGTTGGGGAGTGGTACCCTCTTATTTTTACGCTGTGGGACAGTGTGTTCCACCTTCGTGTGCAAGCATGAACGTAGTTATCCCCCAATAGTCTTTCCATGTCCTCAGAGTGGGCTATGACTCGAGCTTGTCATTCAATGTAATCTGGTAGGGCCTAAGAGTCATTGGCCAAGTGCTGGTGGGAGTATATTAATGCTGAGGGATCCTCTGGCTCTGCTCTAATCATTAGTGGTTCCCTTAGTTCCTTGTCCATAATATTTCGAACCTCTACTGCCCTCTTTTCTTCATGATTTAGCCAAGAGGCCATGGCCATAAGTTGCACATCTCCTACCACAGTGTTGGGGTCCCACGAATTCATGCTTGGAAGGGCCAAGTTATGTAAATAAAACTATGATAATTTGGCCTTGTCTTTTGATGAGCTACTGTCACATAAAGCCATGAATTGATGGTAATTTTGAAATGGCATGGTGCCCCTTTGGGCCAAGGTGTTAATCTGGAACTGAAACCATTGATCCATGGGGTATAGGGCATAGGACTTGGCAGGTTGCCTACACTGCATGGCCTCTACTGCCCAACTGGCCATGCAGGCCATTTGGGCGTCCTTTTCTTGTACCTAATACCTTAGAGACTATATCTCCTCTGTTGCTTGCAACTCCTTCTCCTGCAGTTGTTTTGTTAATGCCTCAATTTCAGCCTGTAGCCCATCTTTTCTCTGCTGTTCATCAGGGGTTTCTTTGTCTGCTCGAGGCTTTTCCTGTTGCTACTTTTCTCCCAAGGTATGGGGCCTGTCTTCCTTATAATGTCCCTGTAGCTATAGTTGTTGTTTCAGTAGCTTGTTTTCTTCCTGTAGTTTGACCCGCTGACTGCTTTCCACATGCCTTACCATAGCCAATTCCTTTCTTGCCTCCTTGAGTTGTTCTTCTAGGGGACCTATGTCTGCCACACCCTTGGACTTGGTGATCTTCATCCAAGTGTGAGTCCTCACTCTCTCTTCTTCTAATGCACAGAAAAGTGGCACCGCGAATTTCTGGGGAATTATCTTTTCGGCCTCTAACAGGTTATAGTAGGAGCCCAAGCTAGGCTGAGGGCTTGGTTCCAAAATTTTCTTAGCCTTTTCTTATTCCTGTGATGATTTAGCTACCTTTTCCTCCAATTCCTCGGTCTCCTTTAGCTTAGCCACCATTTCCTGTAGAACTGTCTCAGCCTCCTGTAGAGCTGTCTTTGAATCTATCATTTTAATCCTTTCTCTCCAGGTGGACGTTTTTGGGCTTCCTCGTTCATAGGTGATGGATATCTTTGGGGGAGACTCCTTTTGTTTATTTGTGGCGTCCTCAATGATAATTCGCTCTTTTGATTGTGGTTGGGGTTTGCCCACTTTTATCTTTGTGCTCCGTCTTGCTTTAATGTACATGGATGTCTCCCTTTTTCACTTCCCCTTTTGTTCTGGAGATGTTCTTAAGGAAGCAAGCAAAGCTTCTGCCTCCCTGGCTAGTATCTCGGCTGATTTATCACCTTTTGCTCTTATTCCCTGCTTCCTGTAGAAATCCTGGTGTCAACTGTTTCTGTCTGTTTGGCTGGATGTGTATTTCCTTTTGGTTTCTATGTGGTTGCCTTGGCTGTGCCCTCCTTTATTTGGACTTTTTTCAGTCCTCTTTGCTCTACTCTACAATCGTTTTTCCCTAGGTGTTTGTGCCATTGTTCCTCCCACTGTTTTGGGCTCAGCAATTTGGTCCTTTCCCCGTTTCTCTTTCTATCCTTTTTGTGTTTGTTTGTCCTGTGTTTCTTTACCACTAGCTTTCTCTCCTGCTTCAGTGTGTTCCCCTTCTTCACTACTGAATGAGGTGAGCTCCTCGGCCAGAATTCTAATATCGTCATCTCTGGACATGTTTCGGAAAGTTTCCCAAGAGAGGGGGACAATGTATATATGGAGGGCATCTTCCACTAAAAGTTTGAAGAGCCCATGATGGGCTAACTGATCCGGTGTCCCTACATTCAATTTTGTGCCACATTCAATTAATGACTGCAGAAGAAAATAGGCGATGTTCAACTTCTTTTCTGGAGGTAAATCCATTCCATGTATTAGTTCACTCAGCAACCTGAAATGATAGTCATAGACAATGCTGAACCTCCCTTCACAGGTAATGTATTTCATGATTTGGAAACTTACTTCGCTCTAGAGAGGAAGTAAGTTGGTTCTCCGAACCCCGTTCTTGTCTTCTACATGATGTTCCTCGGGCAGAAAGAATGCTTTCTTGGCTGCTTGGCCCAATGACCTCTGTCACGCGGAAAGAGTTAATTTTGCGGACAAAACCAACCTCCCTAGAAGCTTAAGGCTTTCTAGTCACAAACAAGACAATTAAGAACAATCCTTCCCTAAACATGCATTTACCATATAAGAAATCAAGTGTTTACATCCTACCTGTAGTCCAACGCTTGTTGTAGTAGTCCAGCCTCGTCGATTCGGATGAGCTCCTCCTTCTCTCTGAAACCTGCATTCATTAACAATCAAATGATTAAATAGCACCTGAATATCTCATAAAATAAAACATATTTAACATACAGACCAAGGAGTATATGAAACAACTCATAAATAACAAATTGTTGAGAAGAATGGACTTATTTGTATTAATAGGAAACAGAAAAACCATTACAACCTGAGCCTTGGTGTTGTGCAGGTCCCTCCCAGGGTCCAGCAAGAGTTTTCCTTTACTTTGATAAGCTCACCCACTTCCAAATGAAACAAGAAAGGATGGGAATCTCTCCTCACAAGCTTCTATAAGGAAGTACTAATTTCAACAGCATCTGCCCTTAGGAATATTCAGCTTTCAACCTCTCTCCCTTCTAGCCCATTGCCTGTATTTATAGTGTTCTAGAGGAAGTTAATCAGGTCCACCATCAATGGGATAAGCCCCTCTTTGGATGGGGTAGCTCCCCTCTTGATGGGATAAGTTCATCTTTCATAGGGATACATGAACCATCTGGAGGCGCTCAATACACGTCAAACAAGCTTCTAGAATTCTCTAGAAATGACTACAAGTAACTTTTTTAGGATGAAACTTGCGCCTTTTGACCTTTACAGGAGTACGCACCCACCCCTTTACATACAGAGTGTACAAGTACACAGGTATTATGAACTTGGGATGCGTACACGCAGGTAAGGTTGAGAGAAACTGCGTACCCAGAGATAAATATATTTTTAAAGACTTTCTCTCTTTCTTGATCTTTGACATGGAGAGCAGAGGTATGAGACTTGCCAAGGAGGATAGTATGACAATTGATGGAGCCATACTAACTGCAAATAGTCATGGTGACAAATTTTAGTGTAACAAATTGCCCCCTAAAGTGCGAAGCCTGTAATAGATTAGGGTTTTAAATCATCTTGGAAGGGTGAAGTACTTTATCATTTCAAGGATTATCTTGTGGAGAGCCCAGTCAGAACCTGCAATTTTCGACACAAAATACATGTATAAGATTATATCATCGCTAAGGTAGGCATTCCCATACTCAGATCAAAAACTTTAACTAACAACTAACTACTACTCTGATACAGGAATGATTTTGCAGTACATCATAATCATAGAATCATGTAGACACAGTATGGACGCAGCCGTCTGTTTATAATTGGTCTACTATATAATGAGTACAAAACTCCTCGCAGCCTGGATGGTGGAAACTAGATCCAGGGTCTTCATTTCTACTTCCCAAAATGGTACGATTCTAGCCATGCGAATAAATGAGTCGATGTCGAACATGTTAGAAACCACTTGATTACCAGTCGATGATGTAAACTGTTAACAAGCGTGAGA